>JASGAT010333635.1:0-17282 GCA_030220025.1 Chelon auratus | reverse complement strand
GTGATAACGTAGAGTGCGTATGTAACATTGAAGCCAACATGTCCAAATCTAGATGAAAAATACATTTAAATAAACAATTTTTTATACATTAATATAAAAAATTAGAGTATCTTTCGCAATATTCTTAAAGTCTTTAAAAAAATATTATAAATGGTAACATATTGAATCAATTTATGTCCAAACTCTGGGATTAACGTGCATCTTGGGCGATCTGATCATAAGTGGACCGCTTAGAGCACATCGGTTCACGCTTGACATGTATCTCCACTGGGTCTTGAGTGACCGTTTGTGATAGGATCTCAGCTTTATGCTCTATGTTCATATAAAGATGTCATATGGAAAGCATCAAGGGTTTGAGTTATGTGGACAGTGGAAAATGGTTCAAGCAGCTGGAAAGCAATTCAAAAGCAACCTTTTCTTTATATGATAACTTTCAAAAACAAGATGTAGAGGGGAAAAACGAATGAGGCCAAGGTCCACTTATGCAGTCTACTTATCTGTAGCCTACTATAGGCAGTCCCTAAAATGACACATGGGTTCACACTGCTAAAAAATGCAGGACAAACCCCCAAATGTGGCCTGACTCATCAGATCTCATCAAGGCTTCGTCAGTCGGATCTCCCCATGTGTGAACGGCTCATCCAGGACATATTAATACCAGCTGTGAACGGAGCCAAGATTAGTTAATTGTCTATTTCCAAGCATGTAAAGTAACACATCAAAGCAGATATAAGTCAAATTTACTGTATGTGCCAAGTCAATCGGTGAAATAGAAATAAATATAAATAATACGACAACTCTTGTAATAACTTTTCTATTTGCTATTTCAATTTTTTATTGTACAATAAAATGTAGAAAACGATTTGCCTCAGAGTTATGCTTGCATGATGAAATAAAAATAACTGAAATGTTCAGGCAGGGTTTATAATTGAATGTTATGTAAAAAAAAATAAAAATATATGCTGCCTCGTGTATATGTGTGTGTATTTTTATTTATTTTCCGGTGGAATGGAATAAAGTGATCTTTGATGTAGTAATAGGGCTTATTTTATTCTTCATAATAAACGTGGAGGTAACAACCTTTCGCAGTGGAGCACAGAGATCCTAAAAACCCTATAGCAGTGTAGATTTAATGAGGACGAGCTGTTGAATAAACATCAAATCTAATCAATAAGGTTGTTAAAATCGAGGTGTAAGATTGACACCCCAACAAGGTCCATGTCACGTCTGCGAAGATGATCCAATTTATAGGAGGCACCACAGGGAAATGCTACTCGCCTCATTTTCCATGCACCTATAGTCTCCTTATGTAAACACAACCTGTTCCCAGAGACTCCTCAGTTCATCTGAGATGCAGGGCAGGAATGCTCTGACCTTGGCGGACTTACCTGCAATTACACACACGCAAGTCGATGCGCTCAACATTTGGATGCACGCTGACAAAACCGCGCATTCTGCCTCTCCGTCTTTCTCTCTCATAAACCTTCCCTCCGACACACAGAGACGTACACGTTCTCACACCCTCGTCTGTTTGAATTAGGACTAATAAGCAGGTGGACTGTCTGTGGTGGGTGAGCCATTTGCAGTGACCTTGGCTAACGGTGGTTAGCGGTGAGGGTCGGATGCTCAGGCAGTATGAATAAGTGGGCTCCACGCTCTTGCAAACAAATCAAAGCAAGGCAAATTTAGTCTTACTGTGCGCCATGAGTTTCCCACAGAATAGATGATCCGATTAGATTATGAAGTGACATGCTGCATAAATTTGCATATTAATGCTCAGTACTCCATTTTCCGTCCTCCTCATTGCTTTAGCCCCAAAATGCTAACACCGTCCATGTGTTCTGTGACAACGTTGTGTTGATTAGCCAATATAGACGTGTTGGCTAATCAATACATTATTTAGCAGCAATAATTAAGTCACTTGCATCACTGGATGTGTTAAAGGTGTTGTGTTAACAGCAGAATAACAGGAAGCTTCACTGCAGTGAGGAGGAGGAGTAAATATCAACTAATGTAATTTTAAATTACAAATGTTAGCAGGCTGTCATGACCTTGACAGGATTTTATTTGAAATTCAGTATGCGGTGTGGTTGGGGACACTTTCCTTTCTTTTTTGTAAATGTCAACAAATCATGAAAGAGTTTTCATAAGAGTATTCTTCAACACTTTCAGGTATGGGCTGTAAGGATGAGAATCTGAATGAAGATTTTGACTTCATTTATATTATATTACGCGTTTATTGAGCTAAATTGTGATTCAGCTGGAGGCATTTTTTAATGAAGTTCGCAGGTGTAATGCCAATATCCGCTCACATTTTAGCTCAGTTTTGGTCTCCACCAGCAAAAATATCTGGCTCTGTAGCTGCTTCATTGTTCACCTAAACTTGAGTTACGACCTGCGATTAGGTCGCATCTTTTGCTGTTTGCTGTTGAGTATGTAGTTCAGAGTAAGTATGTGTTCAGCCAAACACCAAAACAACACCATGAGAACCAAGAGAGTCAACCAAACAGTAACAATGTTGGTTAGAAGAAAAAAAAACGGCTTTATTGAATTAAGTTTGTATTGTATAATAAAATGCCAACGGGCTATTGAAGAGTGGATTAAAGGTAAGCAGTGACGATTGAGAACAAACTGAAACAGACATAAAACAAGACTCGGCTACACGTGTCCTGAGTAGCGATTTGAAAGATTAAAGGGATCTCTCTTGTATGAGCTCCACTGGCAGGTGTTCAGACGTTTGGCATTGACTGTGAAGGTCCAGTGACCCTGAGCTACAAACTGGGTCGTCGGAACAGCTGCTGCTCCACCTCATGTGGGGATGAAAGGGCTGAAATGTAGAAAGCTGGTGTGACTCAGAAGTTGTCAGTAATTTAAACTTTGACATCCTTGGCTGTTAAAAAAACATCAGCAGGTCATCAGGAGGGCCAAGGTTTTTATGGGTGAGCAGACCTGTTATGAGGATCTAAATACAGCTCAGAACGTTGCTGGATATTGATGAATGTTGGATGTAGAGCCTGCTGGGGCGCGTAGAGAGTTCTTCTTTACGTGAGATTCAGGTAATAGTAGACCTGGCGCACTGATGGTGTATTCAGGTATTTAACATACCAATCGATAAAAATGCTTATAGAGGTAAAAGTTCAGCATTGGGAGGTCATTTTAACTACTTTACATAAGAAAATAACTGAGATAATAACAGAACAGTATCAGCAGCAATATTCATGGGGCCTGATGGATATCACATGATTTTAAAAGTGATATAGTCTTATTTTAGTATTTACGACATTTTTTAATTTTTTTAATCTGGTGTTTTACCATTACTGTGTGGTGCAGAAGTAAAACTGACATTTCATTACACCACTGCTTCCTACCTGCAAAGCAGCTTCCAAGGTGGGAAGTCCAGCGATCACAGCCTTTAGGCTAGATTTGATCAATTTATGTCAATTTAACATGCATTTATATGAGCTACAACCGCATCTTCCTTGAGATTGCCAAAACAGAGAGCAAAGTAATTGTCACTGTCATGGTCTATATATATATGTGTATATCTAACATTGACTGAAACTGACAGGCCTATCTGCCAAATTGTGTGCCTCATTTGATACTCGCTCAGGCAAAATGTTTTAATCAATTACGTAAAAGGCTGGACTAAAAGTCCAACAGAAACAGTCACCTTTATTAGGAGCAAATAAATAAATTAAATTAATCAAAAAACAGGCTGTTCATAACTCAAGTCCTTTTTACAAAGCCTAGCAGAGTCGCACTGCAAAATCAGAAAATGTCACCACAAATCACCAGAGACGCTGTCTAAAAGAAGGAAAGTATTTTAGTAACTTGGTGAAATTGTCAAAGTGAAGATCAAGTGTGAGGATTCAGAATGCTTTTGGTTATTTTTCTTTTCAGTAAAAAGACATTTCGTTTACAATATAAAAAAAAAATAATAATCTGGAATCTACCACCTAAAAATCCATATTCCTTCCTTTTTCTCTTTCTTACCTCTTTTATTTAACATATATGTGGTTTCCCTTCCCTCTCTCAGGGTGAGGACCTTTCCTAAGGATTCGGCCCTGCTGGGCAGGGACACTGTCCGAGCCCTGATGTACTACGCCTTGAAGGTCTGGAGCGACATCGCACCGCTGAACTTCCACGAGGTGGCTGGCAGTGACGCGGACATTCAGATCGACTTCACTAAGGCCGACCACAATGACGGGTATCCCTTCGACGGGCCGGGGGGAACGGTGGCTCACGCGTTTTTCCCCGGGGAAAGGTTCACAGCGGGAGATACGCACTTTGATGATGACGAAGCCTGGACCTTCAGATCACCAGGTGAGGAAAATCTCTTCTTAAAGTGTGTTAAAAATGATTCCCAGAATATGACTAGCTATGATTAGCCTCTTTCTGTCTTCTGTGCTTCTTTTGATTCTGACTTTGTGATAAACTCCCAGAGTACTGTAAAATGTGGATACTGAAACAGTAAATCTCTAGGAAACTTGATTAAAAGTCCTTCAAAACAGTTTTGAACTTCCATACTCACCAAGGATCTTAGAAACTATGTTCCAGATTCTATAATTTATATTATGTTTGTTAGCGTATAACATATAATGGCTGCAGAGTAATGCATAAAGCAGCGTTGATTGTTATCACAACCTCATTAGGATGCATAAATGATGTCCTTTCATTTCCTGCCACAGTCACGAACAAACAATCCACTTTAATGTGCCACTGATACCCATGTAATTTGGTGCTTTTGTAATTAGCAAAAGAAATAGAAGTTCTCTGTTGACTTTTATTGATCCTACTTTGTTGTGCCATGGGGTTTTCACAAGAACAGTCTTTTGCATTAGACGGATTGGAGATGATGAAACACCATATTTAAAGTGATTAAAGTGTTTTACCTGACAGCGAAATGTTTCCTTTGATTTATGCCAACCATACGCCAAGAGGAATTTGTCTCCACCAGACCTCGAGGCAGCACTATAATTTGTGATGTCAACCAACAGCGTCGCCAATGACAATCGATAAAGGAGTCATTTGGACACAATGACACTGTGATGAGATTTTCAGGGCTGCGGTCACACTGTTTTGTGAAGAAGTATCAGTCTGTCTTTATAGTCAGCGACTGTGGTGGAAAGTTAATTTGCTAAGTACTTTCTCAACCAGAATATTTCTGTTATTCGCTGCATTTCAGAGAAACATACCATACCCGTTACTACAGCACATTTTTTGTACATAGTTGCTAGCTACAAGGTTTCAAAACAAAGATTGTTCCCAAAACTTGACATCTTATAAAATACTAAGCATGCTGTACCTTGAAACTGTATTTTTTTTCCCCATAAAGTCAAAATGTACAAAAGTCTGGAAAAAACTGTGTGGTCAACTGTGTGGTCAAATATCTGAGAAGTTTTGAAATATCCTAAAACACCAGGGGAAAAAAAGAGTGCTGCTGCTGAGAAAAAGGACAACTCAGGTATAAAAACATCATGCCAATATTTATTAGAGTTTAAGATTTCAACGTTTTTCTTCAGTTTTAAATGACGGCATGGTATTAATCTCATAGATTTGAAGAGTTAGGGTTATTGAGCACTAATAAAAATTTAAATGCTGCACAACTTTTGCCTTCCACCCCTTGTTTACGTTGCTACTAACACAGCTGTAGGCCGTTTTTTTTAATGCAGGACTTGTAATGGTGTACATTTTTACATTTTAAAGGCTATAAAATGTGTGGGAGTTGCTAAATATTAGGCCACCACCAACAGCTAGACTGAAAATAGTCCACTCAGCTCAGTTTGCCTTCTCTTTGGTATGGATTAAATAACCTTTGTGGATTTTTTCACCTTTGTACAGAGCTATGTTAGCTATTTATATTCCTCTGTAGCTCCCAGCAAGAAACCTGATTGAGCATTTGCCTTGAAATATCAAACCTTTGTTTATATAAAGGACCTATATACTCCACTACTGGTGACTTCCACCTGGTAAAACCCAGAAGAGGATGATGCTCACTTGATTTATATTGTAGGTTTACTTTGCTGCTTCCTCAGAGAGGTGGAACCTAAAGCTCAGAGAGGGATATAGATGAGTCTGTGATACCACCAGGACTTGTGTTCATTTCCATTCTTTGCTTTTCCCAGGTAAAGCTGAGAAACATATGTTGGATTTGCTCCAATTAAACCTCTCAGCAGGCTCCAGTGGTTTTATGACATGCTTTAGTAGTTTACAGCATCCTCTACATTGCATGTGTTTTGATTAATGGGAGCAGAGCAGTAAAGGTAGGATGGATCAGAGTAGTGTTCTGAACTTGATGACCCCAATCTATTTATCTCTTCTTAACCCCACGATGGGCTTTTATAGGCAAATGTTAATTTAAAAGGGGGAATTAAAACACGCACAATTTTCTGTTAACTTTCCAGCCACAAATTATTTGACAGTTTTGGCAGCCTGATGGAAAACAGCCATAGTCTTAAAAAGGCAGCCTGTGAAAAGGAGTGAAAAGATGCTGACTGTGAATTATGTCCCCTGTCGAGGAGACATATTTACTCTTTGTGATACAGGGTGAATTGTACGTAAAATAAAACGCATCAGACTTTTTCATTTGTAGATCAGGCATCTGCCTCTTCCCTTCTGTCGGTACTCCTTAAAAGAGGCTTTTTTATCGTCAGTCGGCGCCAATAACAGCAACCCTGTTTATTGCTGTCAGTGAAGACTTTAAGTACAGGGTTTGTGTTATTTTAAATATATATAGGTATGCTGAAAAAATATATGTGCGCTTTATAAAATATATAGTTTTGTCTGTGTCCTTGCTACCTCTCGCATACTGGCGGAATATGAGACTGTCCACTCAAACGCCTCCAGCAGTTTTACCTCGAGGCTGAGGTGCTCGCTAATTATAGAAATTCAAATCATCGCTTTCTTTCTAACACACTGAAAAGAATAATGGCTTCCCAATTAAGTGTGTAATGCTAAAGCAATTTGGTATTTAAAAGTTTCAGCCTGACATTTATCTCATTTTATAGCACTAAAGATGCGCTTTTAAAGGCAATAAGCGATCCTCTGCATATATACTGTACCCACGTTTCCGACTGAGACTGAATTGTGTTCAATTAGACCGCAGCTTGCCATTCTGTCTCAGCATACTTCTATTTAGCTTTTTTTTCTGGTTCTTAAACCTGCTTTAACTGCCAAATTGAACACTTAGATATTACGATGAAGTAACTATTGTGAGGAAGATATTATTTTGAGCATACGAGTAACCCATTTGTTCATCTCAGACAGTAGAACTGATCCAGAACCATGTTTTTGGCCATCTGCAAAATTAAGTCCAATATGTTCCGCTATGTTCGCTGCATATGTCTTGTGTCTGTATGGGTAATAATTCTCTCCAGGCTAGTTGCTACAGAACAACCCTTTCATATGCACATCGTCATGCCATCTATGTGTTCCCTACAATGTAAAGTATGTTTTCTCACCACAGGAGCATTATAATGTCTTCATTTTGTCTTGGCTGTAGCTTTTCCTTTATCAGAACAAACTGTACCGTACAGGAACGTTTTTAGGGTCTGTTGGTCTGGAAAAACAGGTTGCATCCTTTTTTACAAAAACTCTTCAATTTTCTGTACCCAAACACCAATTAACCTAACACGCCTAATGTCTTTGGACCGTGGGAAGTGGCTGGAGAGAACCCACGTGGGCACAGTGATAACATGCAACCTCCACAAAGAAAGGCCCCAGCCGGCCAGTGGATTCGTACCCAGAACCTTCTTGCAGTGAGGTATTAGTGCTAAACACTATCCCACCATCGTCCACAAAATGAAAACATATTCATTTAATTTGTTCCACATCTCCTATCTTGTACAGCAGCCTCCCGGCCTGCTCAGTAGCTTACAGGATCGTTTTCTAGAGATGGCACATTGCCTAATTTAACACATTAATTATTCCCAAACGGGGCTGATGCAGACTTTCCACTCCTCTGTTAATTTTGATTTGCCGTAATAGCTCTTTGTACAGAATTTTCCCTTTGCAACCCAAAATCATAGAGTGCGTAGTTGTCTATAAATGTACTCTGACTAGCTGGAAAGGGAAACTAACACCCAGTACTTTGGGTAGCATATTATTAGCTGATTATCCTCCCTTCTCTGCGGATATGTCAATAAAAACTGCAGCACGGCGCATCCAGTGATTTTGAAACCATGTCACCATAACATAGTGTGTCCACCAGAGAGCTCCCTCAGGTATTTTGTCGCACTTCACACTCGGTACATATTTAGATTTTTAAGATTCTCCATAACTTATGAATGAGCGTTGTTCAAATTCTATTTGGGATTCACTTCTTTTGAGGCCATGTGGAGTTCAGTTAACTTTGATTCATATTTCAACGTCTAATTTCAGTCAGGAATATTGATATCATGGCCAGCTTTCCATTTGAGTCTCAGCAAATAAGGACCTGTGTTTTACTGAAGCATGGACTAAAATAAAGGCTTCTCTGTACTGTCTGATAATCTGCATTTGGGTAATAGATGAAACTCTACATGTGAAAAATTCAGCAACGGACCAGTTATGTGGGTCAACAGCAGCTTCAGATATCGCCAGAACAGACTGTTATTTTTGTAAACACTTCCCAAACTAAGGGTCCATTCACACTTAGTTTGTTGTTGTTGGAGACCGTAAGCATTTCCCCTCCAGGTCAATTCATTTGGGCTGGTGTGAACAGAGAAATCACGCTTCAAGGGCAAATCAGCCAAGTTGAGACAGGTTAGAGCCCTCTTGCAATTGCTCCATGTAGTAAAGTTGCTCAGTGACCACGACAACTGCCCTTATGATTATATGACCAAGCAGTTACCTGATGGTGAATAGGTCGTCATATGCCTCCAGAGTACGTCCTCTCCTTTGCAACTTCTGAGAATATACTTTAAAGCTCAATGTGATGCGTCAGATTAATTGCAGATGTGCAAATTTGCATAAACCTGGGAGATTTATGTTGGAATTCTTTAGTGGTCTTTTCATAAAACTCCATCAAATATTCAGGTGTTTGCACTGCATCGCCAGTTTCGGGTCATGCCATATCATGGTTTCTATTGCTAACACTCATGACAGTTGCAATGCTTCAGTGGTCTTCACTATGAAAGTCCACTCTGAACACCACCCTGACAGTCTCCTTATGTAGTAGCATGAATCGTAACTATGGGGCATAGTAAGCTACTTTGCATGACTTTTGGGCTGGATATTTAATGGGAGGATGTTTCTCCTTGACAGTTTGTCCAATGTTAAACTCAAAATCAATGATCGTCGTATCAGTCTTTGCTTTTTTTTCCATCTCGTAAATTAAAGCGTTGCTCCATCCCAGCACCTTAACCTGTTTTAAACTTTAAAATCCATTTTCTGATAAAAAATATTGATCCCAGATTCATTTTGGCGCAAAGGTAATGCAGGGTCACACTGCATGGATTCACATCAGATGAAAAGGATAGCCCTTGGCGAGTTGTGTTCCTGATTTTTTTTTTTTTTTCCATCTACCTTATGGCACACCATCCTTATTAAACTTTTAACCAGAGGCTGCAGGCTCTGTTTGTAGCATTCTGAATACATCATCCCATATCCCAGGAAGGAGCCCCCCCTTAATATGCTATATATTTACTGTACCCCAAAGTAATGAGACCGTGTTGTATATTAAATTATTATACTACCTTTGAAATAGTTCCATTAGTTGAAAATATTACCCAGACATCATGCCAGTAATGATTTTTGTAAAGTCTCTTTTTCCTCACCTTCCCCCCTCTCTCTATCTTTATGCCATGGGTGTCTGACTCAGTGAATCTCTTTCATCCAGCCAAATCTCTCAGCTCTGACTTTGTCCGCAGGCACTGGTATTTTTTTCTGTCAACCTCAGATGGACTGTAAATACGATGACATGGTACTTACTTTGTTCTGAATCCCTGTTCTCTCCCTCGATCCCTCCTTTTATCCACCTTCCCTCTCTGTACCCCGTGCTCTTGTAGATTAGACCTGGCATTCGGCTTCTGAATATCCCAGGTGTTGTGAGCCCAAGTGCACGTCTGCCGCTGTCCTTTGTCTTTCAACAGAGCACAGCACTAAGATGTTCCCAAGTCGAGGCCAATGTGAGGTTCACAGAATGCAGACCTGATCCAAGCCACCGAGGAACTCTAAGCTAGCTTGGCTTGACACGCTAGCACTCACAGTTTTGTAAATCTAAATCTCAGAACCTCAGGTTTTGTCTCGCTTCGCGGAGCCAGACGAAGAGTTTTTGGAAGCTTTGCCTTTTCTTTTTAGCCAAACATCCAGGGAAATGTGCTTTAATAGCCTGCAGCCTCTGTAGTTGTCTTCCCTCACTTAGGTTTTGATTGGCAGCCCAGAGGCTCAGGCTGTATTACCATAGTTATCTCACTACACCACATTCCTAACAACACTCACAGCCACCGGAGCGGTGTGTCATGCCTCTTAACTTGCAACCTATAGAGTCCTCACATAAAAGGGATAAACACACAAACTAAAGCCGTTCTATAAATCACAGACTTGAAGCAGGTGATCATCGGAGCTGAAGGTGATGTAGTGAAGGTTAAACTAAAGTAAAAGGATTTGATGTTTATAACAGCTGCTTCTTGATTTGTTGTTGTTGTTGTTGTTTCCTCTTAGTGCCCCCAAAAGGCTGCAGGTTAATTTAAAATTTCTGAGAGCACGGAAAGAGAGGCTGGGTCTGAGATTTGAGTGTGCAGTTTTCTTGTTAAGTAATTTAATACCACGGTGGACAGCATCGTTTGTAGAGAAGAAAAATATGCTATGTGCATAATTCTCTAGCTGCTTCTTTGATTAAACTAATTCATCCCATAAATAAGTAGGAGAACCGTTTCCAGAGAAGGAGGGAGTGTTTTATTTCCGTCCCGAGCTCAAATGTGCATCAAATGCAAGTTGTAAATATTCCCATTTATGATCCATTCTGCGTGGGTGTACATATAACATGCATGAAATCGTATATAAAGAGTTATAATGATGGTTTCCCTCTCGCTCTCTCTGTTTCCTTCAGAGTCTCACGGGATGGATCTGTTTGCAGTTGCAGTCCATGAGTTCGGTCATGCCATTGGCCTGGTCCACACGTCAGCCATTGAGTCCATCATGAGACCGTACTACCAGGGCCCTGTGGGAGACCCTCTGAAATATGATCTGCCCTACGAGGACAAAGTCCGTGTCTGGCAGCTTTATGGTATGAGGAACCCTCATCTTCCATTCTCTTTGTGTGTGTGGAATAAAGAGAGGGAGGAATTGATGAGTTCTGCAGACTAAGGGTATTGATTAATGAAAACATGGATGGAGTTAATTGGACCTCTTTATGGCATATGACCTTATCACATCGTTCTAGATAGAGAGCAGCAGTGTGGAGGGAGAGACTAATGATAAAAAAGGAAAGAATGCTAAAGGACAGGGAAGTAAAGGAGGAAGATACACTGGAAGGACCTGACCGATCATCATATTTAACTTAAAACTTGGGGGGAAAAAACATTCTTGTTTGAGATGTATTCACATTTATCCTCCCAGGTGTCAGAGACTCTGTGTCCCACACAAATCGACCAGGCGACCCATCCCAGACAGCTGAACCTCCTGTCCTGCTGGACCTTCCTGACAACAGATCCACACTCCTGTAAGTAGTAGATCTGGGGTAGTGTTAGTGTGACGCAAACAACTGAATTAATCCTCTTCAACCTGGGTACAAGTAATGCTTCCTTTTCTGTGTTTTCTCCTTTTCTGGTCGCCTCAAGCTCACACACACACACACACACTTACACACTCGTGGTTCATTCTCTTCCAAGCTCCCTCTGGTCATTCTGTCCACTGCAGTGGTATAGGTGAAGAACCAGACGGTGTAATAAACTTCCCCTATAGATGTACACACAAAGGCAAAGCTTAAAGTAAAGAGAAGACTCTCCTGTGCTCTCTAAATGCTGCAGTGTGGAGCCTTAAGGACAGTGATAGTGCTTCCCAATCTTTTTTGTTAGACCCACAGCTCTGGCTTTTGAGTCCCTTTATTAACAACCTGTCATGTTCAAAATGTGTTCATTTTAACAGTTTACTTCCAACTGCTTCAGTCCTTTTGCTCACTTGTTACTGGTTTCTTGCACTTTTTTAGGTAAGATAAGAAAAGATAAGATGGCAGTGCACAGTGAAATGTATTTTAGTACCTGCAGCCAGTAGTAAAAAAACAAAAGTATAAACATAAGTATAAATGTAGAACTGAGAAAGAAAAAAAAATAAAATAACATAACATAAAATAGAATAGGGGGAAGCTCTTGTATATACATACATTTACAATATTGCAGCTCTGTCAATAAAGTGCAAGGTACAGTAATGCAGCAAAACTTAATGGGGATAAAAACGAGAGAGTAGCAAGGTGACTGGGCTGTTTCAGGATCTTCTTGGCCCTTAACCCGCAGCGTGTAGTTGTGTAAATGTCCTGCAGCTTGGGGAGGGGGGTTCTGATGGTCTGCTCCGCTGAACGGACCACCCTTTTGATGGCCAGGAAGTCCTGCCTGGTACAGTT
This sequence comes from Chelon auratus, assembly GCA_030220025.1. Classification (NCBI taxonomy): domain Eukaryota; kingdom Metazoa; phylum Chordata; class Actinopteri; order Mugiliformes; family Mugilidae; genus Chelon; species Chelon auratus. The sequence continues at coordinate 4,744 of JASGAT010333635.1, read as the reverse complement.
TCCCATCCAGGTGGTGATGCTCCCACACAAGTTCCTGAGCAACTTGAGAGGAAGCTTAAAGTCTCTGAGGAGGTAGAGATTCTGTCTGGCCTTCTTCGTGATGGTGTTTGGGTATTGAGTCCATGACAGGTCCTGTGAAATGGTCACGCCCAAGTATCTGAAAGTGTCCACTCGTAAGTGGATGTAAGTCCCTCTGCTGTTTTCTGCTGAAGTCCACTATCAGTTCCTTTGTTTTGCTGACGTTCAGCAGGAGGTGGTTCTCCTGACACCAGGTGGGAGGCCTCGTCATTGTGGGAGATTAGTCCCACAACAGCGGTGTGGTCAGCAAACTTGACGTTGGGGTCCAACGTTGCCTCGCAGTCATGTGTGTACAGCGAGTACAGCAGAGGGCTGAGCACACAGCCCTGGGGAGATCCAGTGTTGAGAATGAGGGGGTCTGAAGTGTGGTGACCCACTCGAACCACCTGTGGTCTCTTAGCCTCACCACGAGGTGTTCAGATGCTCCAGCTGACTTGATCAGCTTGTAAACTCTGTTTTAATCCAGTTAGCTGAGATGCTCCACAATCTTCCCATGTACCCCCCCTTGATAATGCAGAAATGTTGAATAAGTATGCTTGATAGGCAATCACTTCAATGGCTCTTCAGCTCAGGAACATGAATATGAATATGATAATATGATTAGTGGATATGCACTGGTGGTGACATGGTCGAGCGTCGACAGTGGCACTACAGGAAAGATGAGCTTCATCATCATCATTAAGAATCATCCTCTGAGGACCATCAATATCAGCACCAACTTTCTATGGCTACTCTTTAAAGAAAGGCAAAGCATCTGTCTCAGGCTTTCCAGACCCACTGACCTACTGTGTTGCGTGTTAACCAGGCAGCACAGAACATGAAGCCCAAGTGAACTTTGACTGATGACCTTGATTCTAAATTCTTCTTATTACGTCACATGTTTCAGGAAATATCTTAGTAATATTATCTATATAATGTGTTTCTGGGACTGTTGCTCATATTCATCTATGGCTACAAATGTTGGTATCCTATCCCACCATTAAAGCAATATTTTTCTCTATTTTAAAAAATAAAAAGTTGAAAGTTATTTTGCTATTCTTTCCTCTATTTCTTTGTTTTGCCGTGGAACAAAACCAACAAGCTTTGAAAGAAGCTGAATTCTTGCAAAATTTTCAAAAATTACTGACGGCCTTTAAAAGTGGTGATTCATGGACTGTTATGATGTTTCAAGCAGACTACTTGTGTTTAATCTCGCAAGCATTCAATCTGCCTTTTTGAATAAAGAAGAGTACTCAATGCGCTGTTCGGCGTGACTGTGTGAACCGTATTAAACCAGGACTAGAGAAAGAAGAGAATTGTCTGAGGAGGTAAAGAAAATAATAGCCAAGCATGGTCAAGGTAAAGGCTATGGCACCAAGCACCTCTTGTTCCTGTGACCACAGCTACTAATATTATTAGAAAGTGGAAGATACTTGGGACCAACCTCACTGGACATGGAAGTAAAAAAAGTGATTTTGAACATAACATTTTGAACTCTCAAGAAGTAAACGAGTACATCTCTTCTGTTAAATGTGGGCTAGACAATGGGATTCCAAATACTTCTTTAGTTTCAAGGAAAAAAAATATGTATCTTTACAGGTTGTGTTACATAAAGACATGCTGGCTGGTTCCCTGATCACCTCTTGAACATCTTGAACTAATGAAATAAGCTAAATGCATGTTGCTTAGGGAGTGATTAAGCTGTACTCCAAACTACAGTAACAATAGGACCTGCTTTGACCTCCGGGCCAACACACACTTTTAAACACAAAGCAGGCATATCAAACCCACGTTCCATTACCAGTATCGGCCTTTCGCTGTCCTCATTACTCATTTTTCACCACCTCCATCTGGTTGTGATGCATAGAAAAGCTACATTATGCTTGACAAGGGTCAGAAACGCTGACCACTAGGCAGCGGTGTCTGGTTAATAGAGCTCTGAATAGAGATCTTTGTTGATAATAAGAGAGCCCTTGGCCTCCCACTCACAGTGGCAGGCCTGTGGTGCTAATGGCTTCATCATTGGCAGGCCGACCACGTCAGTGCTTTAAATCACTTATTAGCCCTGGGGATAAATGCACTGGAAGACCTCACCATGTCAGCGTGACAGCATTTCACCCAAGGTTTAGCCTGTTTAATTGAAGGAAACACATGCACATGCCTGCACACATTCAGAGTCTCTCGGTAGGTGAGTGCAATTATGACTGTTGTTTTGTTCTGTATGCAAATCACCTTAACTAGGTTGGGGCTCTTTTCTCATCGACTGCATACTTTACATGACATTGCGCTATTTCGGTTACATATATACGGCCTCAGATGTTCAGTGTTCAGAATATGATGAATGTTTGAATGTAAAATCTTTCATGGTGTTTGAACAAGTTCAACTTTTCACAGCTGAGTCTTCTGTTCTTCCCAATTTTTCTTTCGCTCTTCCTCCAACTTTCCTCTCGGCTCTTCCATCTCTCTCAGACTGGCGCGAGATGCCCCAGACAGATGTACCACGCACTTTGATGCCGTGGCCCAAATACGAGGAGAGGCCTTCTTTTTCAAAGGTACTCAAACCTAAATGGAGACAATGAACAAGAGAGTCTCTACGAATAAGGGCTCTCTATACAAGGTAGCTTTGATTAGGATTGTGAATTATTATTAATACTGCTGCTGTATAGAATTATTAATAGTTAGAAGGTCAAAACTGGAATTTATTATAATAATAAAAACAGACCAGAGATCTAAATGTACAATGATGTAACGGAAGCTGACAAGTATCAGTACCACTTTTACCACCAGTCACAGTATCACTTTCAAGCCAGGTACATGAGTGTTGGTCAGTATGTGCCTTCAGAGCAGCAGTGGTTTTATGGAAAATTTGTAGGAGACTTGTGGAGTTACCTGGAGCTGAGGTTGGTTGAAACTGGAATGTGGACTGATTACAGGACAGACCCCTGGAGGGCTTCAACAAAGAAGGGTCGCGCTTTTACTGGAGTTGAGTCACACTCATCATACCAATCACATGGTCACATTCAAAACACTGTCACATTCGAAAGGTGTTTTCTTGGCTGATGCCCCGTCGCTGCTTTACACGTTCAGAGGCTGGTAGAAATGGGCACTGGTAGAACTTCCTGTTTCCCCAATTAAGAGTCGGGCCAAGTTATAGCCCTACTAAAAACTAATTAGTCAAATTAACCTAATATAAATCTACTGTTAAATAACTGGTATATGTCCCTTTAAATTTCAACAAAAGGCATTTGCACTCTTTTGTTCTGTGTACTTTGTAATCTATATAAATAAGGTGGATGTAGCCCAGGAGTGGCTTTAACAATGACTATAATTCAGTGTTTTAATTTACAAGAGGTTAGAGAGGATCATTAGAGCTTTACTGTTTCTAATGAATCCTAGTGCGCCATGACATACCGTATCCAGGGAATGGAGGTGCTGAGAAGTCAAAAAGGAGGAAAGGAAGGAGTGGAAACAAAGCTCTGTTTAGCTAAGCAAGAGAAGCAAGCCTTGCTTCAGATAAAAGATAAATACTATTTCATCTTCAAAAAAAGCAAGCGGTTTGATGATTTTGTCTTGGAAGTTATGCAAGTCAAAACTTTGGTTATATCAGCATGCGATAAATAAAATAAATTGTCTGCTTAAAAGTTGACTTAAAACTGTTTGGCCTGATTGAAGCGACCAGTCCTAGGATCACAAACTCGTGCTTTTGCCTGCTTGCATTTTCTGATGGTAATCAGCTGGTTTCCCCTACCATGGCTTGATGTGACTGCTGGCTCATTGGTGTTTTCCACTCAGCGATGAAAGGATGTGCAGCGTTCTTCTGTCGGAGAAAGATGTTGCACGGGATCTCAGAAGAAGTCTAACAAGTCTGCTCTTTATTCCGAGGTTAAATGAGGCAGACAGATAAATAGACAGTGACAGTAAGAGAGAGAAAGAGGTAAATGGAGAAAGCGAGAATGATTAAGGAACAGGGGCTGGGAACGACACAGAGTCGTGGCTCTAGCGATCAATAAAAAGCAGAGTCATGTGGCTCTAAGGGGTCGCAAGACAGGCTCCCACACTATCACAAATTCTGCAGTCTAAACAAAATGCTTCTGTAGTAGCCAGGCTCTCATGCTGCGTAAACATTCCCTGCAGATCATGCAGTTGATCCTTTTGGTTTATTAACCAGTATGCCTAGTATCTATATAAATTAAGAGAGTTTTTATTATCCAACACTAGCTCAATATATAGATTTTTTAATATAACAGTACATGATGTTTGCCTACTAAGGTTCTTACATTTCCTCCCAAGCTCCTCCACAAAGACCAACCTCCCCGCCCCTACTCTACTTCACAAGTAGAAATAAGTAACAAAACAACAGAAACTATGTAAAAAAAAAAAGACTTTTAAATACAAAATTAAAATAACTTTGACCTTTAGTTTATTCGGCAGCCCTGCTGATCTAGATGTGGGGTCTGTCTTGGGATATGATTGATGAAGACACAGCATGCTGAGCGCTTACCAAACACTGCATGCAAACTGAACATGGGATTCCTTGAACTCCTGCAGAATGTTGTGAAGAAGCTCTGACTGACTCAGTCCTGTCCCTGTCTCTGATAGGGAAATACTTTTGGCGACTGACGCGAGAGAAGCACCTGGTGTCTCTTCGTCCAGCTCAGATTCATCGTTTCTGGAGGGGCCTTCCTCC
>JASGAT010333626.1:0-12774 GCA_030220025.1 Chelon auratus | reverse complement strand
ATATATATATATATATATACACACACACACATATATATATATTTCAGAAAGTTTGAGTAGATTCAAATTAATTTGTGTGTGTGTGTGCGATCTTGTTTTTATGAAGTTATAATACTAATGCTGTGTGGACATTTTTTTTATTGTTGGTGCATGTGTGTGTGTGTGCGCGTGTGTGTGTGTGTGGCTTCTGAACAATAGGTGACATACGTTTTGTTAAAAAATCTGTTATCTCTCTTTTAATATTAACTTCCATCAGCTTACATACAAACACATTAAAATGACTGTAAAAGAGAGCTGAATCAGGGACATGGTGACGCATGTGATTAAACGTGAAAACCCAACTGCAAATAAAAAAATTACAAAAATAACAAATTCCAACCCGTCACATGGACAACTGTGAAGATCTTGATCTTTGTGAAATGTGGATAAATCATTGTCTACTTACTGCTGATAATGAAACACATGATAATAATTATCAGCTTTTCGCTTTAGGGAACACTCAGATCTGTAGTCTTGTACATATTTTTTTTCTTTTAGTTCTGTTCCAGTTTGTTCCCAGTGACTTTTTACCCACAAACCAAGCAAAGTAAACATGAAGTCATATGGCCTGACTGTCCTGGCGTAGCATATTGATTGGACAGTTCTCCTGATGTCCTCCTACATTCTTGCTTTACTCTAAGATATGGTTCTGTTTCTATTTTATTTTTATTTTTTTAATCTGGTCACAGTAGGCTCTCACAGCTTCTATGTAACATCATGTGATGACAGGTACTGTGCACTTACTATGTTGCACTTGTTTAAAACACTGTTTAATCAATCATGCAACACACGTCTTTGAACCCTTTTATTTTGGAGAATTCAAGTGTTCATGTACTGTAGTGCACAACCAAATAAAATACGTAAATATTAGGACTGCACATAGATTAAAATATTTAACACTATGATTTTTTTCATAATTAATGCACATTAACCCAAATTAATTGGGCTTTTAAAATATCTGTTTTAAAGGTACCTGGAATGGATATTTTTTCATTTATGTATTACCCTTGTTAAGATCCCAGCTGTTCAGAAAGCTCCCTGCTCAAGTCTCTTTAACAGTGACGGTAAATGCAAATGACCTGTTCTCTGGGGATTTTTGACAGGGCGTATTGCTGCCCTCCACAGGATAAAATTATTTACCTTGACTATGCTTCAGATTCAGGTTTCTTTCCACCATATAACCCGATTTGATCACTTCCTGATTTTTCCAACTACGGTTTGGGCTAAGGTCATAATAACAGAGGGTGACAGCGCTAATCGCAATAAATTTAAAAGGCGTTAAAGGGAATTTGCGTTGAAGACAGCTGAACAAAATATTTTTTCTGCCTATTCTTCAACAGCAAAAAGATTTTGCGTGGTGATTTTGGTGTGACGATTGAACCTCACCAGAATCTCTTTGGTATGAGACAGAGATCCACCTGCTCAGGGCATCTCAGTACAGCTGCTTAATCCACAGCCTGTTGTTCTAAATAACTTATTTCAGCCTCATAACCATCAATTAACATATCATGCACAAAAGAAGACACAATTCACCTCGTCAAATTGATCATTTCATTAATTTAATGACTAAATAATTAAATAAATACAGGGTAGATATGTTTTATTTCAAGTATTAGATGAATAAAACCCATTTGTTAATATACAGCGCATTGTATGTGATATCTACATGTGTTTACAGTATATGTTACTCTCACTAGAATGATCTGTACAGACACTGGGCTCAGTTTCATTCCAAATGCAAAAAAATACATTCTGGAATTTTTTTTTTACCTGACTTTATATATAGACATATAACAAAAATAATGAAGAAAAAAAGAAAAAAAATTACAATTACATTACCATCCACTTCAACAAGAGTTTGTTGACAATGCGTTCAAGTCAGAAAATAACATTACTCTTTTTAAATAGTGGGTTTCACGTCCATGCCTGCAATCGTCCTGAAAATGTCACATTTCAGGTCGAGTATGTACATCAGTTTGAATGAAAACAAACAGACAAGAGGCAAAAAATGCAGCTCAAATGACGCTGCAGTTAGTTCACAAAATGTCTTAGTTTCTCTCGTTTCTGTTGTCTCACTGACACACTGCAGCAAATGTGAGCAAAAATGAAAACGAAAAAACCTGAATGAGACAAGTACCTAATTTGCAGGGAAAAAAAAGCATCTCTTAAATATGATCATTTTACATTTGATATGGCTAAAATCACATGTGCCAAGGTGTTTGCCGTCTTTTGATGAAAACTGAACTTCGGTATCATGTATGTATGCATCGCTTCCCAGATTAAAAAACACAGGAATCAAACACGATTAAGGTTTTTTTGCATCACTAATTGCAAATAACTAGAGGGATCAGTAAAACATACCACAACACACACAGAAGCAACAGTAAAAGTTGTTTGTACAATTGTACCCATTCACAAAAACCTGAGTAAACAGATGCATACAAGCTATAGAGTACCCGGTGTGCCAACATTTTTCCACAAAATTGAAGGGCTGCATTCTTTTCAGTAAATTGGAAGAAGGCCTGACCAAACTAACTTTATTTATCTTTATTCAAAATAATTTAATCTACTCTGAACTGATGATGATGATGATGATGATGATGTATTTTGCGTAACATCTACAAATTCTGTTTAATGACTGTGCAAATATGTTTCTTTCTTGTTTTAATATGCTTGTCTTATGGAGTCTTTTGTTGGACACATCAAAGTCCCGTAATCCCTTGCCGGGAGTTTGTTACTCTTAATCATAAAAGCCAAAATACACCAACAAATGATATGCGTCTCAGTACAATTACTCCTGTTGTTTTTTTATGTACAACCCCTTCACTGGCGGCGCTCTCTTATGCAACACCCCACAACACTTCATGGCACTGTCATATTTCCTGCCTTACTGCACCTGATAAAAATCCCACTTTTGCACCTGATTGTTTTCAGTCTCTTCCTCTGCTCTCTCGCCACACCTATCTTGTGCTAAGAACAATGAATGGGAAGAGATTTGTTGTTGCTGTTGAGCAAATCCTGAGCTACACAACTCACAATCTTGTCATTACAAAGACAAATCAAGTTTAAAAAGTGGGTGTCAGCACGTGATTTTATGATAATATCCAGACAATATTTAGGACTACAATCGTAACTGGCCCTGTGAAAGATAAAGTCTCGCGTATAGTTGATTTGACCTACAATCAACGCAACAATGCAGACTTCAAGGGAAGTAGTGAGCCCTTCTATAAAGAAGTGAAAAGTAAGGGTACGGAGGTCAGGATGATATCGGTGCAGCACATCCATTTGTGCTGTAGTTTGTGCGGTTATTATTGTCAATGTAGCAGCAATTATGTAGCTAGGAGTAGCTACACTTAGTTCTTATCTAAATATAAGTCTGATAACACTCTTTTAGGATTTTAGGATGTTTTAACTGATTCATAAAAAAAATCCTTCTGTGCACATTTGGAGCAATGAAGTATGCGATATTAAATAAACCGTTCCTCAAATGTAATTTTTGGCACTCAGATGACATTATACTGAATATGTCACTTCTATTCTTCTGTCAATCACCGCATAAAATCAGCCCAAACTATTTAATTGGCCTGGTAGATCTTGGGGATCTTGCCAGGGAATGATTAGTTCCCAAGGGAGCAGTTCAAGACCAGCTTTCCACCACAATAAATTTATTGGAGGGAACGTTGGTCTGGCTTAAGGCTAGCAACAATCTGCACTTGTTAGCTTGGGCTGCTGCTGTGAAGGATTCACGATCTAACAACTGTTAGGCACATAACTTTTACTTCCAATTTTAAATGGGGTTTACCATGAAATATTATGCCACAAAAGAATCAGTAGTGACTAAAAAAATGATAAATCATTTGTGCTGATTCATGTTGATGAGATATCTTCTATAATTGCTATCAAAGCTAATGGAGAGCTTGTTGACCACGCCAACCCTTTCAAACTCTCTCCATTCTCTCACTAGGTGTAAGCAGTGATTACAGACCTAACAGTATATAACCATAATCATTTTAACATCCAAAAATGGAAGAGAAAAAAACACAGAAATTGCCACAAGACAGAAATTGCAGAGAGACTATCTTTTTGATAAGCTGCATAGTAATGGCGATGCAGCAAGTCTGCTAACATTAGCAACATTTATACAGTAGGGTCGACCCTTCAAAAAAAAGAGAACTACTACATCATTTACTCAGCGATATGTGAACACAACCTACACAACCATATCCTAAACTATTTTTAATCTGGTCCCACGGTCTTGATGCCATTTATATAGCTTTAATTTACAAAGTGGAAAACCACCCTACCTTCTGCTGTGACTGTATGGTGTCAAATCTAACATCTCTTAGTTTACGGTTTATTCTAGAGAAACAGTAGAATAGATTCTACTCTTTGTTTTAAGTTTAGTTCAGGTTTTAATTCATTTCTTTCTAATTAAGTTAATTTGAGGTTAGTTTTAGAGTTGCATTCTGTATTTTAGGCTAACATGGATAAAATAACTGTAATAACTGATAACTCATAACTGTAATAACTGATAACCAGTGCCTTCAGGAAGACACGTAAAAGTAGGAGCTAGCTGGTGAAGAAAGTGGACCATTTGGCAGATGAAGGGCCAGAGCTGGTAGATAGAGGGAATATTACACTTAAATTGGACATAAATGTGATTCAAATTGGACAGTACTGGCCGGCATCAGTTGGAGACAATGTTACATTTCAAGTAGATTCAAATTATCAGCTTGTGTCAAAATCCCAATGCATTTAACTAATTAATGGTATGTTAATTTTATCATTTTTACACTGATAAACGCTATAATCTATCCAAAAATGTTGCAATACAGCAAACACATGCAATGTTTAGTTCAATTCTGTAATTAATACTTTGAATGCTAGTTCATTACGTGCTTCTTATTCGTTAACAGTCTCCCATGTATCATGTATCACCTTGTATCATGTACTTTTGATTGTATATGTATGCATGTTCGATGTCCACTGATCAGGCATAACATTATGACAACCTTTCTAATATTGTGTTGGTCTCCCTTGTGCCTCCAAAATAGTTGCTATGGGGTGGGGGTCTGGTCTGGTCTGGTCTGGTCTAGGTGGGTGCTACATGTCTTCAGTAAGTAGCATACAAATGAATGCCAGGTCCAAAAGTTTCCCAGCAGAACACTGAATTGTCACAAGATGGTCAGTGTTAATTTTACCTGTCAGTGGTCATAATGTTATGCCTGATCCCCATAGGAGTAGGGGCCTTCCTGCTAGAAGGAGCTTTGCTTGCCCAGGTTCTAGGTTCTGTAAAGTGTGTATGGCCCATTTTTATTGTTAATTAAGCTATATAAATAAAATAAATTCCTAAAAAAATATATTAGCAAACACTAGAATACTTTTATTCTTTGTCTATGTCTTACAGTACGTTTTCAGTGACTTGCTTAAGACAAAGAAGTTGACATTGCTGCTATTCTTTTGAAGACTACTGACTTTAGTATGACTAGTGCTAGAGTAAGACTGAATTGCCAAAATGGGTGGTACAGTGGAATAGTGGTTAGCACTGATGTCTCACACCCTTGGTTCGAACCTGCTGGTCGGCTGGGGTTTCTTGTGCGGAGTTTGCCTGTTTGTCTCCTTGTGCCTGCGTGGGTTCTCTGCTGGTACTCTAGATTCCTCCCACAGTGCAAAGACATGCTTGTTAGATTAATTGTGCATTTGAATGTGTATGGTTGTTTGTCTTTATGTAACAGGCTGGTGAACTGTCCACCTCTTATCTGCTTACCCTCTATGATAAGCAGGTAATGAATGCCCATAATGGCACAACTTAACAGACAACAGCTTAACTTGGCACTAGGAGTGTGGAAGTGCGACATGAAGGTCGATTCTTGACGTCAATGAGCAAGTCAGAATTATTTTGCTCTCTTTTTGACTGCTCCTTCATTACGTCCGTGTGGTGATGCAGTGAGTAATGATGGTGTTGGAGCTATCAGGTGAAACAGAATGAAAATTAGAATCTGGGACTTCCTTCCGTTCACTTTTATACGTCACAAATCATAACCATCTCAAAAGGGAAAATATAACGTAGTATGACCAAGCAGTTGCTGTACTTAACAAAAGACCAAAAAACAAAAAACAAAAAACCCCCCAGAAATATAGAACAGTAGTTTGTTGTGCGGCTGCTGTTGAAGGTATCAGCAGGATAATGAAATGCAAAGGGAACAAAAAAAAAAGTCAAGTTTCAAGGTTTACCAAACACTGAACACCTGTTTGGATTATAATATGACACTAGTATGAGACAAGACTGGTGAGGAATTCACAAGATATCATGACTTTATCCATGACTGAACTTCCAAGGAATCCTTGGGTTTGAACTCTGATTGGCTCTTACGTTGTGTGTTGCTGAATGACACTGCAACACTGGACATAGTGGTGAGACTGAACGAAAACAAGGAGGGATGTACATTCTCTTTTTAAAAAAGGCAATCTGCTGATCTGTAGTTGTGCTGTGGAGTAATGATTCGATTCATAGACTGTTCTGAAAAAGGAACGTTAGCTGCAAGTCAACCATTATCAAAAAACTGACATGAGTCTTGTTCAACTTTTGATGTTTGAGCAAGAGAAGATTAACATGCTCCTTTTTTCTTGGGCTGTTGCAGTTCACATCGAGTGCAGGATTATGGGCTTTGGCGGAGGGATCTCGGGCAGAAAACACTGTAAGAATCCATTGCTCCATCTCAACCTTGTAGTCAAGATTTAGCTTTTGACAACACCGCATGACTCTTTCACCACCGTGTCTCATCAGTTCTGGGATTCTGGGCTGTGGAAGCGCTTAGCGTGAAGAAGCGCTGTATCTGCTGGAGTTTTAGGCTTGAGCACAGTGAGAGAGGGAGAGCTTCAGAAGCCCTTCTGTATGCATCTTGTAGAGGAGTTTAAACTCGGCGGGTAGCTGATGGGATTCCTGCCATTTGGTGGTGAACTTGGTGCCCTTTTTGTCGTAGTAGTGGTACGGCAGCTCCTTACCCGTGTTGGGGTCCCAGCCGAAGGGCCAGAAGCCGTACAGGTGGATCTCGTCACACATGGAAGAAGCCAGCGTGTACATCAGGATGCCAGTGCTTAGGCGCTTAGGCGACAGCTGCTTTGTTTTCCAGTAGCTGTTGAATACAAGGGAAAAGAAATTGAAAGGAATTTTGCAACAGACTGCAATTGTTTTTTATTATATGTATATTTATTTTGGCTTGGGTCTTTATTTAACTCAAATGCCAAGAAACTTTCTTTGAAATTCAATTATATTAGAGACATGACTTTAATTTGTAATTTCCTCTAGTGTTTTATATGTACACTCAAAGGTAAGATGTTTTCAGATCATTTTGTGACTGATTTGAACACTTCCCATCTACACATTTCCAGCAATTACAGTAGCTCAAAGGCAATAATCTATCTCCTAGCTTTTAGACTTTTAGGGTGAATCATGTGTGGAAGTGATCGGTGAGCATACGCGCACTTAAAGGGGAATTACCGGTACCCATATAACTTTGGTGTCATTTGGAAGATATTTAGATCCGGCGGAGCATCGCGTATATCCATATAGTGGGAGTGACTGGGGCAGCCTCTAAATAACGCATTATCTCCCATGAAACTCATTCATTTTTGTTATGTTACGCTAATGCTATTCCCCATTGAGTCCGGAGTTTTGAGTTTTAGACACATTATCTGCCGAGTTTTGCAGCAGATAATGTGTTATTTAGAGGCTCAGTTTCGGTGCCCCACTCACTCCCACTATATGGATATACGCGGTGCTCCACTGGACTAAATATTTTCCAAACAACTAAATGACACTGCGGTTATATGGGTGAGTAAATAATTGTATTTTAAGTCAGAAATAAGGTCCAGGTTGTAAAAAATGGTAATTCCCTTTTAGTAGCCAAATTACTCAGAAAAACAAGGTCAGACATGTAGTCATCCTCAAGATGTTCAGTCATAAATCTGTGGTCTCCAGGTAAAACCTACCTGAGAAATCCAGTATCCATGATACCCTACCCTTTTTACAGTGACCATGTATCATTTATATCACATATAAGAAATCAGCTTACTTGACTTAGAGGTTGCAAGCTTTATTAGGTGCTTGTAATTGCACAGAGTGACAGCAGCTCAAAAGCAATAAAACAGGACAAAGTATGAAATTCAGTCGTGCAAAAAAAATAATAAAAATGTATTCCACTTTGTATTTGTCATCTTGAAGTAAGCGCGGTGCACAGATCTTCTTTGTTACTTTTTTTTTAGCATCACAATATCCCTTATTTTAAGTGTTCCAAATTTGTGAGAAACATACATTTTACAAAAATGCTTTTGAGCAAATCTATGCTGTTCTGATTATTTTGGCCAAATCGTTGTGAAGAATTTGTTTAAAATCCATGTATTTATTTTTACATTAAACAGAAAACTGTTATGTCCATCAGCTTGTTTCTTGCAATCATTAAAAAGAATTCTGAGAATACGCAGTGAAACAAAGAATCTGACCACTGCTACTGCTTTCTTCAGGTATTCCCGCTCTGCAGCATCACAGAGGGGGAAACTCTGCTGCAAACTGGCCTCAACAAAAGCGCCTCCAAGAGTCCTTGAGGTGCTGAAAGCCATCTGAGCTGCTTAAAAGTGGTAAATCTACCACAGCAGGTAGATTTAATGGGATTGGTAAAGATTAGGGTACTGTACGAGAAGCCTATTCTGCAGCTACAACACTAAGAACCAAACTTAAATCCCCTCTTCACACACAGTTACAGCTGTGTGCAATACCTTTCTCTAAATAGCTGTTTCCTTATAATCCGGCTTTGGGGGCTAAATCTCCTCTTTGCCATATAGAGCACAGCTCAATATAACAAAGCTACACGTTAGTCAGTTTCCACAAATTACTACCATCAGGGCAGAGCTACATGGGGGACATTTAAAACACAGGCAGACATAAAGACACAAATGGAGAAACAGATGGACAAAATAACAAGTGATTTTTAGGAGACAAGGCTACCCATCCTGACCAGGGGCAAATGGTGTTTTTGGTCTACTTTGAGAAGCGGAAAGGCATTGAGAGGTGCAGGAGTCTGATAAACCATTCACTTTAACCACCCTTCGTATGATCTAAACTGCAGAACTCGGACTGGAAAAACTATGTGTGAATGGTCTCAGTCTTCCAGGTCATAGTATATCTAAAAAAAGGCAACAGGTGCACATTTTTTGAAGACGTTTCTCCACTCATCCAAGCATCTTCTTCAGTTCTAAAAGACTGATGGGGGAGTTGCGGTTTAAATCTGTGTCAAACTGGAAAACCATTCTCTGAACAGTGGAGGTGGGCTGAGGTATCATCTGACACCAATTTACAACAGATTACTCCAACTACTATCCCTTATATTGCGTTAGGGTCAAATTAGACCTGTCTACCAGTTAAAATATGTAAAAAGTACCACTTCCTTGTTTTTATTGGAACAAGACTTCATGATATCCTCAGGAACATCTATTTTAACACAATCAAACAATTTTTCATCATTTAAATAAATTCTGTAAGTGACACCTGTGGTGTTAGGGGTCAGATATGACCGGGCAAGAATATTGGTAGTTGCATCCATGCATCATAAAAAAAGTTTTAGGTTGTTGTGTATCTCAAAATTGACTCAATTTACACTTTCCCCACTACACACCAGCAACACAACTTTCCTTGCAGAATATTGATACATTTTGTATCATCTTTGGGGGCACAGATGCTCAAAATGGTTGAGAAGATCCAGTTTAAGATGACAAACATTGAAGTTGGAAGGGTGCCACAGCTGGATGCTTACATGGGGCTGTTAATTCTTGCTAGAGTGTATAGATCCTGTGAGGCTACAGGCATTATAAGGGATGTTTTGTCAGACCAGAGTATTTTCCGTGCTACCATGTCACTTCAGACCTTCATGTGTTAATAAGAATGTGCTTTGACAATCGGGAGATGTGAGCTGCTCGCTGTGTAAATGACAAACTTGCTCCCATTAGAGATGTTTGGGCCAAATGGGTGGAGCACTTGATATATGTGTACAGTCCAGGGCCTATATTTGGATTTGCAATTTTGAGCAAAATAAAGTTTTGTGAAGAAGACTGTTTTTTACCTGTATCCTAACATAAATATGTATGGGTCAATCTTGGCCAATAACACAACAGATGTCATTATGGTTAATGGTATTAAGTTAAAACACATGGAATTTATTTTTGTTGGTATGTTCTAATATCAATCTATTATAGTCAGATAACATATTACCCATTGTCTTCACTATAACAAAGAAAATAAATTTAAATATTTTTTCAAATGAAAATGCGTTGTGTATTGTGAGATAAAAGGTCTATTGGGCCAAAAAAGTACATTTAACACAGTGCATACATGGATATGAATGCAAAACAAGTTAGATATGAGGTGAAAAACAAAACTGGATGACAAACATTGTTCTTTGACAATTTTGGGCTGGGTTTTAAGTCATGGGTCAACGTTGACCCACTAACACAAAAGACGTGGGCAGCTTTCTAACACATTACAAGGGCTAGGTAAGTATCTGGCCGTTAACCCAGTCGTGTGAGTTGCTGATTCACCCACAGATATTCCTATTCAAACCCCAACTCCCCACCAGTCTTTTAAAACTAGCTACTTGGATGAGTGATAAGAATGTCCTCAAGAAACTCCAAAAAAAACTCCACTATCTTTTTGTTGATGTGCTGCATGAAGCCATGTGTATGTATCATATTAGTCAGGTTTTTCTTACTTGTTGATGTACTGCATGATGTTTCCAGGCCAAGCTAGCTGGACCTTCAGCTGACCTCGATGTTCCACAAAGAAGTCCACTAGGGTTCTCGTCACAGTGGCCGACGTGTGGAAGAAAAACGCCGGGATCCACAGGATGGCACCGTCCAGCTTCTTCAGGCTCAGGAAAAAGTTGTTCCTGTCTTGCACAGTCAGTAAATTATTGTAGTATTTCTCCAGGATACTAGGGTTAAAGGTCGTCATGTTGGTCCGACGCCCAACGTCCTTCTTAAAGATCTCCGTCGGTGCAAAGTTGCAGCGGAAGACATAGTCAAACTTCTCGATCTCAGCGCCACAGCGTGAGCCAGTAAGGATGCCACTGTTGCCGACCACGGCGCAGACATTATAGTGTTTGTTGAGGATCGGCGAGACCTCTGGGAGGAGCGAGCGGAAGTTCTCACCAATGGAGAAGACGTACTTATGGCTGGAATAGTCATAGTGCATCAGCTGTCCGATTCTGACTGAGTCTCTTGTCAGTGAGAAATTGTGTGGGATGTCAATGTATTGAGAGATCTCTGTCCTGCAAGACAGAAAAACATTTTTATTTGTAACTGCATCCTCACTGCACTGTATGCTTACTCAGGCCAGTCAAAATAAGATCAGCTTTTCTCTGATACACCTATCACCAAGCAAAAAGACTTAAAGAAACATTTAGAGTGAACATAATATTCATACCTAACAACAGCTCTTTGAAACATACCTTCAATCAAATGAGTGCATTTTCAGCTCTGTGAGAGATGAGGAACTACTACTACTACTACTACTCATAATAAGGATGACTTGATACTTGACATGGACTTGACTGAGTACTGACTTTCTTTATTTGACATAGAGCTTGAAACCATTCACATGAATCACAGCCAATCATTTTGATTGATGTGTAAGACTTGCAACATGTCATTTAATTGGACTTGTCTTTGTATCAGCTGCCCTGAGACTGGCTTGGACCTTAACTCAAGTGATTTAAGAGTTTATTTGACATTAAGATTCATCCCATCTACCTCGAGTTTGACTTGAACCTGTCTTAAGTCATTTGTGAGCTGGCTTTGGATCTGGCTTGTAATTGATCCTTATGGCTGGAGGCCTGTGAACATTACTGTAGCCTTGACAAGAATCAATACCGGACTTGCTGAATTTCTCAAAAGAACTTGAGTGTAAACTTGACACTTGCCTTGGTGGCTGTGGCTCACTAGGTAGAGCGGGTTGTTCATGAACCAAAAGGTTAGCGATTTGATCCCCATTGAAGATCAAGACACTAAATGAATGGGTAGATTTGTCATTGTGACTGTAAAACGCTTTGGGTACTGGTAGAGAAGTGCTATATGAATACAAGACCATTTACCACTTGCGATGTAGCTTGAACTTCACCAGTTTGTGTAAAACTCTAGGACATTTGACTTGACATGTGACTCAAAGCAGTCCAATCCAAAACCGGTCTACTTAAAGTTATTGCAGCTGTTTTTGTGAAACAATCAGTTGATTATGTCATGCCAGTTTCAACAGCCTTTAATCTGTAGTTATTTTTAGTCACACAACTTGTTTTATCATAGATGTTGAATGATGAGTTCAAACTAAACCAATAAGGAATTATGAAGGGTCAGAGGCATCCATAATCAGATGTGATATGGGATTCCCATCCAACATAAGCTTTGTGTGTAAAGGTTTAATGTGAATGCTGTCTCGTTTTCTGTAACTGTGGCATTGAAAATGCCTTTAGCCCAAGAAGCTGAAAAGTTTTTCACGACTAACGCTCACTGCTGTAAGTGCTAAAAGCATGTTAAGTTATCTGGATCATCAGAAACCACTGCAGAAGCAGAAGACCGTGTGTTTGTTTGTTTGTGTGTGACCTACCTCTGCTGTACAAAAGCAGTTCTGTTGTACCTCCACTTAGAGGAGTTCTGCAGGTCCTCACTGAGTGCATTGGTCAGAGGGGTGAA
>JASGAT010333623.1:0-24616 GCA_030220025.1 Chelon auratus | reverse complement strand
TGGAATATATGAATGAATTTCTCTAATTTCTTACCTAATGATATAAAAGTTAAGAATATGTTCATCTTTGACATAATTAGAATATGTGTTGTTTACTATGCTCTGCAGTGTGTAGAGTGGGATTTAATGTTAGTAGCTTGTGCTGATTGTAATGGGAAATGCACATGCATTATTGATTTGCAAAACATGTCTTACACCCACTTACGACGCAGTGTTAATGTAAATCTGCTGTTTCATTTTATAGTAGCTCAAGATACACAAACAAACTGCTGACAACTTGTACATGCACTGGAAGGCAGCGTTGCCATACCAGACATTAGCATCTGCTCCGGTTAGTCTTTGTCACACCATAGTGACTCCCAGGTACTGAACACAACAGTCAGACAAAACTCACTGCAATAGTCCGAATAGTAACATCACTGTCTCATTAAGGCCAGAAAGCTGGCGGATCTTCTCTGTGAAGATGTTCACTCACAGCGTTTGTGCTGCTGTGGAAAGTGATTCAAATTAGCCAGCATCTTATTGGGTTTCTGTTTAAAGAACTCCCACTCTTGATGATGGTGTTTGCCAGCGAGAGCCACAACAACTGGGGATGAATGTAAAGATTGTGATGACATATTCCACGCTAACTGATTTATTTATTGATTGATTGATTTATTATCCTGCAAGCCCTCAGGTTGGGAAACAAAGTTCCATACACGCAAGATAAGACTAGAGAAACAGCTCTAACACATACAAACAAGACCTACATTATGTTAGATGAGGCTCCAAGAATTCTCATCTCCCGGCTGACTTTGAGACCTTGATTGTATAATGAATTCAACTTATTAGACTCCATGAGCTGTCTCATTAGCCGCCGCTCCCTCTTTGTGCGCATATATTTATTGCCATGCAAAAATTACTGATGAAAGATCGGCCTGTTACATTTTCATTTGGTCAGGAGTGAACTTTCTCCCATGAGCTACAATGTGACATAAATCTCCTGGGTGTTTAGATGTGTTATTATTACCCCTTTACTGTTTCTATAGGCAGTTAAAACTTGAGAAAATCTGATTTCTTTTCCCCCACACCTCCATAGCTGTGATACTGGTTGCTTGCTCAAATTGAAGTAAGGCGGAAGCAGTGTAGTGAGAAATGAGCAATGCTCAGATCAGTTAGGAACCACTGCTGGGAGAGGTTTATTTCCAGATGGATGCCGATATTGCCTGCAGAAATATCAACCAGAAGTCTTCCCTCAGAAGCGTGCCTTAGACAATGTGAAGCAGCACAGCCATTTGTGCCAGGTATTATGTAACAATACATATTAAAAACAAGCTGTCATTCTGGTTAGAGCAGGGTGCAGACTTTCAGAAAAAAATGTCTTTATTACTTTCCAATCTGGCTTTGCGATCCAAATTGAAGATGAATTAAGTGTGCGAGACAAAGTGAACATAGGAGGCAAGATGGTTTCCGTCAACATGACAGCTCTCAGCAGGTAGAGACACGGCGTGTCTGCAGTAGATTTAAGTTTGATTACAGTTCTTCTCTCACCTTCTGCTTGTGTTAAGCTAACAAAACATTACCAAGTCAAAAACAGAAGCAGACCACCCATGCAGCAAGGTAGCTACACTGCACAATAGCCGAGCCCATTATGCTGCCTACTGGACAAAGTCTCCACAACAAGCTCTATGGCAACACTGCTGTTTTCTCCCTTGATTTTTTTTTTCTTTCAAAAGATGGACTGTATTCATTTCCTGTACACTACATTCTAATTACCAGAGGGTACATTCTTCCTCATGTCTTCTGTGACGTAAACGTCTCCCAGACGACACCAAGCCACTAGACCAAAACATGTTGCTGCTGCCTCCAAGCTTTATTTAGAATATTTGATCTGGAAAATTTATTCAGGTGACTGCAGATAGTGTAAACCAAAGAGGGACCTCTGTTCATCAGGCAAATTTATGCTGAGCTGTGCAGCTCTGGGCTCACAGCGATATATAAATACATAAGCAGTTATTACCCTGATCAGTGTGTAATGGAAAGGCGCCAGACCAAACACGCCGCTGAGACATTTATGGGTAGTCGTACACCAAATGTACCCAAATGAGTCTTGTTGTACACTTGTTGTGTATCTATAATCTTTTTTATTTTTATTTTTTTTGTTTTGACTATTAATAACAGATTTTATTCACTGTAAGATATAATTAAATCTACTAAAAAAAGAAACGTTAAGTGGAGCCACTTGACCTTTTATCTCGGTCGACTAGGTTTTTTTTTGCAAAGCAAGAACCACCTTGAATAACAGCTTTAAAAAATCCTTTCAGTGCGATAAAATAAAAAGTAATGCATCACTTTTTGTGTTTGGATTAGAACTGAGGCATCAAGTTCCTTCTGCAGAATGAAACCAAAAACACAGCCGGAGTAATTTCTCCCTTTTCATTTGTGTGTGGTTCACGGAGCAAATAGTTTCACTGGAGCAGGCAAAAAAAAAAGTCCTCGATAAATGTCGAGATAATATAACTATTATATATTATATAACTATATAATATATTATTATATAACTAACTAATATAATAATAACTCACAGACTACGTTTACATGGACAATATTTCTTCAACCCGACTGAAATAATTCTGATTACAGATTCCAACTTGACTGTTTACATGGACGCTAAATAAAATAATCAGACAAGAAACGTGTGTTTACGTGGCCTGAAACATCGATCAGAATGGAACATTTTTGACGTGCCGAAGTGGTTCTGCCCGCTGTGAAGCGCTGACTGTGCCAGATATACAAGAGAAGAAGAAGAGGTTTTGAAGTTAATTCCCAACTTTATTGACAGTACTAAGTTCATTCAATAAAAGATGATGACCGAGAGGGAGCCATTTCCGGCTTTGTTCATCTTATCAAGCACAGAGCGCAGAAAGAATGTATTTATTCGACCCTGAGAGAAACAATCAGATCAAGTGTTTACATAATAATTAAAAGCCATTACTTTCCTATTGAGTGGATTTTCAAAGGGTTACAACACATCCTTCAGATCAGGCCAGTCTGTTCTGCCTAAGGAGGTAACATGATGCTATTGTTTGTTCTGATCGAGCCGATCGATCGTTAGTGGAATTCAAGTGTTCATGTAAATGTAACTACTGCTAGTTGTGCAGTGCACAGTTGAATCCTCTGTGGCAAAGATTATCATTGGATCACAGCTCCAGTATGGGCTCCTGTCCTAATGGAGCACTGTAGTGTTTCTGAGTGAAGCTCTAATATCATCAAAAGTCTATGAAACCCAGTTTATTATGATGACAGTCAAAGGGAGCATGAATTAGGCACAGGGCTTGTTGCAGCACAATACTGATCAGTATTTTTATTCAGACCCACACTCACTCATTCCCCATATGAAGTGGGAGCCTCATCTCTAAACTGTACTTCACTCCAGCCTCATGTGTTTTAAGGTGATGGATAACGGACATTAACACGAATTAAGGGCCAGCGTAGCAACAGAGAGTCCATTTGGGCGCCCTCAAGAAAACCTAATGACAAGCCACAGAGCACGCATAAATATCCAACTACAATCATTTATAGGAGGGGGAAAAAAGTTATGTGAATACTGAAAACGACAGGCCTAAACGTTTTCTCTAAAAATAAAATTAAGCTGTAGAGAGGTAGAGAGAGAGAGAGAGAGAGAGAGAGAGAGAGAGAACTGTAATGTTGTGTTCATGCTTTTACAAACTTGAAAGCATCTCCGATAAAAGACACTAAATTAATAATGATTTTTAGAAAGCACATAAATGTGTCATATGCTCTGAAGCTTATGTTTGAACAAAAATAAGGTTTGGATAAGGAGGTTCATAAGACAGGCCTGGTTTACCCCCTCCCAAAAATAAAAAAAACTTCCTCTGCACTTCCCCTCATCAAACCTCTTGACAGATTTGGGTCTCCTGCTGCGTTGTGATGAAAAGTGTGCCGTTGAATTCACAGTGGTTGCCACAGTTAATTGGTCATTTAATATTTCCTTCTTCTCTCGAGCAACGAAGACTGTGTAACATGTAGACAAATAAATGAGCCCCGGATGCTTTCCATTACAGCTGGAGTTGGTACATTTTTTACATATTTCCTCTCATAACACAACTTTACATTTACTCAGAGAGTGGTAACCGAGTGCCGGCGCACTCTTTATGTATATTTTAGTTTGATCCGAGACATAAACAGCAAGTAGCTATACCCTCCATCTGTGTTGCGTGTCTGATCAGCTGGGCAGTGTGTTCTAGTTTCAGTCCCAGGGAGCTTTGCTGTGTGTGCTGATCTGCATACTCTTTGGTGTATTTACAGTGCATGTTCTGCTTCACTGCCATCAGGCTCATTACACAAACCCTCCGATGTTCACTTCTTCTTTGCAAACAGGTACCATAATGAAGTGAACCTTGTCCTTTTTTTACAGCACAGGGAGAGACGTGCCAATCACATGACTGCATGTGAGAATGAAGCACAAAATAGTATATTAAAAGACCACACAGTTGGTTGGTAAGAGGGTTTGAAAGGATGGGAATCCCTCGTTGTGCTTCACATGTTGTCATCTGACAGGGCACTAGAGCTCTCATCAGAAATAAAAAGAAGGGGGAAAAAATTATATGAAATGCCACTCTAACAAGTCTCCTGGGACCTCAGCTGCCTGGCTCTTTAAAGAGGAAACTGCTTTTCTGATTAAAAATGCTTTAAAAGACAGAATCAGCATGCCATGCTCCACGTACATACTCTGTCCATGTGTTACAGCATTGTATTTTGTTCTACTCATGTGCAGCCATCAGCCCATGATGTCTGGATTTCATAAGAACCATGGTAACGAGCCGGAGCAGGAAGAACAACAGTAACTAACAGAGTAGAGAGAAAGGGATTCTTTTAGGTGTTTACACAGCTTTAGTTTCATCCCATTTGTTTATCCACTGAGGCTCAATTAAGCAGGCACATATTTTTTACATGGTTACATACCATATTTCTAACTAACTAGCAAGGGACTGTGTTTCAACTGGAGCAAAGGCGATTATATATTCTTATGTATGTTTTTCAGCCAGTCTGAAAAGGCAGTAGAGGTCTTCATGGGTCTCTCTCTGTTACAAGGAGCAGACTCCCTAATTTATATTCTATCTAATCAGGTCATATAGACTCCCGTTAAATTGGTGCTGATGTAGGGTCCTTGTGTCAGTGTATGTAACGCCCAAAAGAGAGCAGACTTATTATCAGCTCTGATCACATGATCATCTTAATGGTGAGGAGGAGCAGAGGGAGCTGGGAGCACCTTGGAAAAATGACATCTCTTGCTACTCTCTTTGACAGTGCTTCCTTGTTAGCTGCTGCTGTATTATCCTGCTGCCAGTACTGGCATTCATTTTTAAGCCGTTTGGGTCAACTACATGTTGAATATTAATAATTATTCTATTCAGATTGATACCTTTGTTCTTTGGTTCCTTTTTCAGAATAACAACTTGTGTATTCGGGATTCGGCACGCCTTCCAGGAAAGTGCTTTAAATTAGATCATGAAATCAAGATGTGAAATACGAAACTCTATATTGCTCAAAGTCTGTGATGTAATTACCGAACTGACAACTGTTCTGACAAATTCTGCATCCATTTGTCACCCATTAACTCTGTATCTCTAGGAGAAAAAAAAAGCAGGCAGTGCACTTGTAGATGTATCTTCAGATTATTTTCTCTTGTTTCAAGGTGGTGCCAACAAATGTATTGTTTTAGCTCATCACCAAACCTAAAAAATATTAATATCATGGCGGCTGTGAATACCCACATTTGAGATCAAATACCTGGTATTACTGCTGTTAAAAATGATCACTAGAATAGTTGCCAATTATATTTTGTTCATCTCATCAATCGTCTAAATAACACAGTTCAGTTTTTAAGGAATAAAATAAATGGACTCGCCCGATGATAGCTGGGATAGGCCCCAGCCACCCCCGCGACCCTTCACAGGACAAGCGGTTACAAAAGATGAATGAAGAAGATGAAAATAAATGGAAAAGAAATTCTGAATATCAGTTCCGTTAGGTCCAGCCACAATGCTAGCACTGAGTGTACAATACACACCAGCCAACGTGGCTACTTGTATGAAAACTTTAAAAGAAAGTTACCTTGCACCACTGACAATATTTCAGTTTTTACACCTTCAACTCACCATGGCAACTACGTTATGACATAAAATTCAAAAGGTATCCAGTCTTTAAAAGTAGGTAAAACATTTCTGACCTGCTCAACAATTGATTGTTTGTATATATCTGAGAAAATACTGCCCCTTAGACCAGCATCCTTTTCCATCAGACCGTGTGTTTACGTGGACGAAGCGTCTCTCCAGCCTCCCTCCAAACAAAGACTTGTCCACACCATGCTTGGCACTGTGGGCTCGCTAAAACAGCTTGCAAATAGTTCAGAAAAAAGTGGCAGTGGAGGGTGACGCAAAACTAAACTGGACGTGATCCACCATTACATTCTTATTCAACACAAGAGAGAGCACTGATGGAACTCTACAGCCTTGCTATTGCTCCTTGTGTGTGGTTTCTATTTTGCTGTCAGCTGCCGCTGGCTTGTCAATAATTCAGGAGCCAGTTTTGTAATACTTTCCATGCAGCTTGCGCAGAGACGATGTTTAAATTTCTCTGCACATACATGCAGCTAAAGAGCTCAATAGTTTGGAGGTTATTTCCAAAGGCAGATTCTGCTACAGCTATTTATGAGTGTATGTCAGAGATACATCAGGTGTAGCTCCTACAGGTTTCAGAAGAAATTTAATTTTCCATTATTCACATCCTTCTGTGCATTCAAGCAAGCTTTGGACTTTTCTATTTCAGCCCTTCCTTTGACCAAGTATTCCTCAAAAAAAAAGGTGTCTTCACATTAACTACACAAAACCACAACCACATGCAGACAGTTTGTAATAAATTACCATAAACCACACCTTCAGCTAACACAGAGACAGGGACCATTTATGTTTAATTTCCTCTGGTGCTATTTAAGGAATAAATTTGGCAAAGAACAGAAACAACAAGCGTGTCTAAGCAAAATGTGCCGCTGTCCCATTAATCTCCCTTATCATCGGTGGACGGAGCGCTATGACAGAGCTTCAGACAGTAACTGTACTGTGATACTGTGGGAGAAGAATTCAAGGACTCCTGCAATGTATCACTTACAAGCAAAGTGCTCTTCAGCAGTTCTGCAATCAAAACTTTGCATTGTGCTGAAGGAGCAGATTCTGTGTAATTCATTAAACATTTGGTAAAAACATTACTTTCTCTTAGAACTCGCATTTGCTTTTAGTGCACTTGTAGCATTTTCTTCCCACCGCTGAGCATAGTCATAGAATTAAATATCTACTGGCTGTTAAATGTTGTTTTAGTCTCAGTTCTCAAAATTATCAAAACGATCATTTTTATGATTATTAATTAAAAAAATATATTTATAATATGATATCTTATAAATTCTGTTTATTTTGTTTTGCCACCACATATGTGTTCTTATAGGAACATGTAGGTAATATTAAGACTGCAACTAATTTTAAGGTTCTTTAATTTTGTAATAAAGCAAAATAACATTTTTGGGGAATAAATAAAACCAAAAGTAATATTTAAAAGGCTGGCATGAATTGAATAAGGATTAATAACAATGAAAATATCAAATGTCATAAAAAAAAAGAGCACAACTTAACCTCAAGTGCCTATTATTTAATCATGTATTTCTTACTGGAAACTTTATTCTCCATCTGTTTTATATATATATGTACGATTGCTGGTAGACAGATTTCATTGTTCTGAATATTCAGTTGGCCTGCTACAGACTTTGTCTTTATATTCCCTGTACAGTAATCTATTGTGGAAACGCTGATGAATTCAAGATATTATTCAAACATAATGAGCTCTCAGGGATTACAATTTAAAAAAAAAAAAAAAAAACAGCTATCGGTGACACTGAATCTAGGTCATTTCTAACACATTTATTTGAAAAACAGCAATCAATTTTCTGACCAACACCTAAGTGATGAATGTAATTTTTCATTACTGCCACTATGATTTACTATAATTTACTATAATTCATAGATAGGAGCAAGCAAACAAGGCCCACATTATAGGCCCAGTGCTGTCAGAGTGCCTTTCAATTAAACTGAATGCCCAGGCGATCCTGTTATGTAAGCCTGAGGACAGATTTTGGAAAGGCATCATGGGTGCTCCCTGCCAGACAAGCTGTCCACACAGTTGGGTGGAACTTCCAGAAATCCAAATCAAATATCTTAATCTTTTCTCTCCCTGCTTGTCTTGTACCCATCAGGAGCCCTGACTCTCAGCAGCAGCCATGTGAGAGGAGCTGTCAGCAAGCAGAGGATGCCCATGTCCAGCTAAAACAGAAGAGCCCACCCCCTCTCTCTCCCTCCCCTCCTGCTCCCTCCTGCTCCCTCCCTTCTTCCCACATGAGGACAAGAAGATGACTATCACCAGCCGGCAGTCCTTCAATGTCCTGACGGTCATCTTCCTCCTGCTGTCCACTGCAGGTATGTGAAGTCTGGTGTGTGTCTGTCAGCGAGTCTGATTATCTGAGCCTAAAAAGCTAGATTTCTTTTTATGACAGCCGCCTGCAGGTACTCATAGAAGTTTCAGGGTGTGCTCATTTTATGCGTGCTCAGAGCAGTTTCTACAAACATCGAACTTCACAAAATCTCAGTCTAAGTCAGCTAAGGGAGCCACTACCATGAATTAAATACAGTCAAATATCTAGAAGAAAATGTGAGTTTTATGCATAGAACAATAAAGATGTAGACATCTGACGGCCAGAAGTTGAGTCAGAGACACTTTCAAATGTTGCATGCCAAAAACCTTAGGGTGCTCTCTAAATGAGGCCATACAGCATTAACTGTTAAGAGAGCACATTATAACCCCAGAAGCTACAAAGAGAAGATCCCAGCCAACACATATCTATGAAATATGGATTATGCACAAGGGAAAATACACTGACTCTAGTCTGAAAATGACAAAGTAGGCCAAGACCAGGACGAAGAGCATGCAAGACCAGTGCACCAGCTAACAGGAGCATGATGCAAGTAGGAAACCCATAATAATCAAAATAGACAGGTGACTGATGTCTATGACCAACAGGAAAAAATTCCCAACTCTCTTTTGGGGTCAGGAAGTCTGTTGCAGTAAACACTATAGACTAAGGACCAGTTGAAAGTCTAATAAAGAAGCTATATATTTCTACATGTAACTCACATAGATTTCTCATTATGAATATCACTTTATAGTTACATAATTCCAATAGTTTGGATTTGATTGGTGGTAGTCTACAATTATCCTTCTTCTCAATCTGCTGGTTTTATTTTTCTATTATTGAATTGTCTTTTCCAAAATTCAGTATTCTGTTTACAAGGCCGTGTCTAATCAGTTGTTCATTTACTAATAATACCAAAATGGTACAAAAATCCCATCATAATGAGCTAAAGTGAAAGGATGTGGAAATGAAATAAACATCTTGCCAAAAATCTGAATGAATGAGCCAATTACATTTAGTTTGACTGAAAATGCAACAGTGCTATCTTTTATATTCAAAACAAAAACAACAGAACTTCAGCCACCAGTAAATACAATGTGTAAGCACTGACTGATGTTCAGATGGTTTACTTGACTGAGCGAGAGCCGCAGCAGTCAGACCGCAGGCTGTAAACAATCTGCAATACGAGAGCCAAGCTGTTAACTGAATCCTAAATTTCAAGAGGTGTTAATGAAATTAAGCAGGTGGGTGTGTTTACAACTGTATCGTTCCCAGAGGCAGCTGTTGTTCATTTGAGAAGCCAGAGACTTCCCCCTGAACCCTTCTCTTTCCAGTTGTGCATCGTTAGACGACTTTATGATCCACATCCGATGTTTCCTTACTGCCAGTTCTCTTACTTACTGCTGACCCCTGCTTTTGTTGCAGTGATTTATGGGATTCTTTTTTTTAACCTGAGCTGGCCGCAGAATCATTTTACTGATTGACCAACTCATACAGTCAATGCAGAGGTCAAATGAAGAGTTTTCTTTTACTCTCAGCCATCCTTGACTTCTAATCCTGCCGTGTCCTTCAGTCCATTTTAGCCACTCCACTGCTCACAGTAGGCTTGTTGAAGTGAAGATGGCTGGCCACACCAAGCTCATTATAACCTGAAAGAGCTCTCTTTCACATGCGGATGTGTCTCTGCCTGAGATTAGTAAAAGACTTCTGCCAGCCTGCAGCAAGAGTGGACCTTGAACTACATCAGAGGAGCAACACTTTAACTAGAAACACAGCCAGATTTTCTCCACTGTTGAAAGGAAATGCACAAGACAAGGACACATCCTTTCAATAAAACTAATCTGAGTGCACTTGGCATGAAGTGGCATCATTTAATTTAGACTGAGAATGATCAGGCAAAAAGGAATCTGACTTTTACCGAATGAGCAAATGACACACCACCGAGTGCGAGCGAGACAAATCATATCAGCGAATGTGCAAATGCATGCCAGGTCTATATTTAAGCTAATTTAGAAACAGTGTCACATAATCTATCCATCAAGTTTATTTTTCAACTGTAAAATATCTCCTTCAGTATATATATATATATTGGTCACAGTCCTGGCTGCCAATGCTTCGGGATATTTTGAGAACTTGACATGCTAGTCTTTAGATTGGTCTAATTTAGCTTTATGGTTTCAGGCAACTCTTGTGTTATTTAAGTTCTTGGATGAAGTCTAATTTTTTTTTCACATTTCTGTCCATTACAGATTTGTGGAATATCTTGAGTCAACTTAATGGTGCTTATCTTGGCCGGGATAGGAGTTTCAAACAGTTTTTATTTTTTGATTAAATGAAGATTAAATGAAATGAAGAAAATTCAGTTTAAATAAAAAGGCAAAAAGCACTGAAACCCAGACGTATGTGAATGTGTGCACAGGCTATTATCTGAGGTGTACGAGCAAATATATAGAAGAAGATGAGAGTATAAAGAATGTTTTTGTGCAGCTTTTATAACACACTCTCCACACAAACTGCAATATTCGTTCGTTACGTGTAAAATGACAAAAGAGGAGCTGATACTGATTAGTTATGAGTGTGTCCTGTTAGACTGTGATGTCCAATAATCATATCTGTAAACTGACACTCATGTGTGGTTCATTTCTCAGATATATCCATAATTTATGTTTAAGTAGATTCCTGCGATTTCATTTTGAAGCAAAACCATATTGGCTGCCAGACTGCGCAACAAGAATAATATTGTTTTTTCCCCTTTGAGACAGCGAGGATGCACAGATTTGTCTTCGCTTAAAGCCGCAGGGACTTGAAAGCAAAGTTAGAGATGAATGCAAATAAGCGGAGTACTATTTGTACCACACATCTTTCCCTTGCTCCATAATGAACCGACTGTGTCACCACATAGAACTCCAGCTGCCGCAGAAAGTAGTAGCAATTTTTAGAGTGACTTCAGCTTTGATGAGCAGCTAAAGAGTCTCTTACTTCCGGAGTCTCTTATTAGAGTTCATTTTTTTAGTCAAGTGGAGAAATGTATTGCTACCAAAATCATCATCAGTATATTTGTAACCTTCTTTTACAGACAAATTACAGGTCTGAGAAGCATATTTAGTGCTTCTATCCTGAAGACACACTATGTTTGTATAATGACCTAATAAATTAGATGGATTTGGGGTTGTTTGCGTTCCTCCAAAAATAAATGTGACAGTGCTTTCGCCATCTCATTATTTTTGGGTACACTGAATTTGTTTTGTGTTCCCTGTCCTCTCTCGTTATTACATGAACTGTCTCCACGCATGCCTTTTCAGAGTCTTCCAAATAAAACAAAAAGACCTCAGTACTGTGTTTGTGCAGTTTGGCTGCAGCAAGTTGAAAGGTTTCCTCGAGAGCCATTTTCCATCAATACCTCGTATAAGGGCTTATCGTTTTTCAGTACTGCGAGACAAACATGAATTCTGCCTCAAAGGTCATGAGTTACTTTTCAATTAAGTGGATGTTCTTGTCTCCTGAACACAACTCCTACAGCTTTTTTTTTCTTTTTGTCTTCCCCACAACTGCAGCCCTCTCAGCTCATTACCGAGTGTGTGAACCCTATTCTGACCACAAAGGGCGTTACCACTTTGGCTTTCACTGCCCGCGCCTCTCAGACAACAAGACCTACATGTTCTGCTGTCACCACAACAACACCGCCTTCAAGTACTGCTGCAACGAGACGGAGTTCCAGATGGTCATGCAGGTCAACCTCACCACCACCTCAGACGGTTATGCACACAAGTGAGTAATAATATTAAACTGCATTCTGAACTGTTCCTGTGTGTCATGTACACGTACTGTGTATTATATATTTTTAGAGTTTTGGAAACAATTAATGATTTTACTTTCAGCAAACATGAATCAAATGCAGTAATGTAATGTCATCATTATCTGATCACCACATTTTCAGCAATAAAAGGTCCAGAAAAATAGGTGATTCCATATATTTACCAGGAAGAACAGCCCTTTTCTGTTAAGCAGTCTGTAGTCCTTAACTTTGCCATCTACAGTATTAAACCAAAGATACTACCACTACCTGCAGTTGAGATGAGCACAAGTTTCCTCACTGGTTTGATACTAGCCTGGTTACCATACCGATCAATAGCTCACATAGTGACAGCGAATATTAAGTGTGCCCCCTGCTGAATCTGAAGTGGGAGTTTTCCCCCTAAATCTGAAGAAATTACTAAACTTCTTACAAGAAAATGAGAGCCCTAGCTGTCTAATGACTTTGCTTGTCCTGCCTTGGAAATGGTCTAAAAATCAACTACACCTGTATCGATTACATCAATCTTGCGCTACGGAATGCAGAAACACACTGGTCAAACTGTGTGTCACTACCTACACCAAAGGCTAGTGATCCATTACACTAGGCACTCTTGAAGGGAAATCTTTTGGGGACTCTCTAATGGCAGCCATTGGGTTGCTTCCTCAAGAACGTAAGGGTGACATGTAGCATACAGTATATGCTTGATAAACTGTGTACTTCACTGTCAGTCCATTTCCCTATGTTCCCTATGTCCCATTTTTTTTAAGGCTAACATTAAGAGCCGTTGCACTGCTAACATTTTTACCACTTGTTCAGGGCAATTTACTAAACTTTTCAAATTACTAAACTTCTTACAAGAAAACACATTGTTTTGGAAGAGCTTTGTACTAGCAGCTACGCTGGAACAAACTGGGAAGACATTTCCTTAAATCTGATGAAAACAATTTGTAATGCTTCCTCGACTGTATTGCCCTCATTGACACCGTTTGCCTGTTGCTCCGAGGGCTCATTGACACTGATCTACTCCTACAGACGCGTTCAAAACATCACAGAAGAGCAGATGCTAAAAGCAGTTGTTGTGTTGCCAGTGGGACGCCTACACATGACGGCTCACTAAGGCAGGTGTTAAATGCTGGCTATTATATCAAGTAACACTATGATATCCTAGACTGTGTCACAGCACAGATATCCATACAAGCGTTATAGCGCCGCATAGTAGTAGTATTAATAGTAAACCATACTACACATGCCAAGATATGACTGATTTTTCACAGAGGACACGTAAACCCAAAGACATGTCTATTACTGGCAGGATAAGCAGATTTAAACAGAGTGAAAGACACAGAAAAATGTGCCTCTGGTTCTGTGGGAGCCTTCAATGGGAGGTTTGGGTGCCAAAGCCTCAGCTCTCTGTACTAATGCCCTCCCAGCATGCCTCTGTCTCGGACGGTTCACACTGCCCTGCAGCAGGCCATGATATTTCATTTTTAGTGTCGGGTGGCCTGTCGGGCCACTCTTTCATCTTGCCTCAATGGCCGATCGGACGGTGAGATTGATATTTACAACTGGCCAAGCGAGTTAAACTGGCCATAACTCTGGTCTTTTCTCACACCGCATGGAGATAATAGTATTATAGTTTGAGATTTACTGCAGTTCAAGGTAAAACTAAAGGCATTTATCCTCCTGAGGGTTTCACTACCATATGTGCACCCTCCATATAGTTAGAGTAGTTGATATGATGCAGAATTGAGATGGATGGAGGAGTCATCTAAGAATGAATGTTAAAAAAAAAGGCAAAAAGCTAAAACCTTTGTCAGATAATCAATTGGACGTGCTTTCTTTTTCTGAGCAAGCTGTGTAAAATATTGAATACTGCAGGTTTGGTCATGACCAATTCCTCCAAGTACTGTGCATATATTCCTTCCTTATCCTCGGGATGACTCAGATGTAGCCATAGATGGAAAGCCTGTTAACCCACCTAAATGTGTTAAAAGACATACAAACTTAATTAAAATGTCTCTGATGCAGAGGTGAGGAAAGGTAAATGCAGTTAAGGATACATTTACATGGATTTGAGCGCAGTAGTCACATTTGTCTGCTGCAGTGCTCATTTGGGCAGCTCAGATGTTTGTTTGAGAGCAATTTATTCAGACAAACATCCCCAAGGCCACATCATTTCCAGGCAGAAATAGATGAACTCGATTTACTGAATTACAAATGCTTGGCAGTCACTTTTTATAAGGGTTTCAATGAATGCAGTCAAGCCAATATTATAGTGTGGCCAAATGAAAATGGGTTTTCCTTCAAATTAATCTATATTTTCAAGTAATATTCTGTGCCATCTCCGTCTTCTTCAGGAAGCTGTTTTTTTAGCGCTATCTGTGCTCTCTGCTTCTTCAACTTGTTATACTTGATGTAATTGGCTGGACTAAAACAAAGTTCAAATGTGCCCCACATGAATCCAACTAGATCATGTAAAACATGAAAAAGAATTATGTGAGGTGAAAAGTAAGACCACCAATTTTCAGAGAAACTATCTGTGAGCCAAAATGAGAAGGATTAAAAAGTCTCTTGTGATAAAAGCACTCTTTGTCCAAGAAGCTCTATGTAAGAAGCAGCAAATGGAACAGATGGAGGGTTTTTAATATATTCATTTTTTGAACAAGATTTTGTGGAGGATTTGATGAACGTCTTGATCTTGCCACATGAACAGCAAACATTCACACCTGGCATCGACATGGTAGCTTTTGGGATTTAAGGGCCCAGTTTAGGGGTATGATCATAACTCTGAGCATGTGAAGAATATTTATCATCATCTTTCCCAGATTGCTGTGAGTTAATACTCCCAGTCTGTTCTACAGTAATTATACAGCCCTGGTTGGCGTGTGGATATATGGCTTCTTCGTCATGGTGCTGCTGGCCCTGGACTTTCTCTACTACTCAGCCATAAACTACGAGCTGTGCCGGATCTACCTGGAAAAATGGGGTCTGGGAGGACGCTGGCTTAAGAAGGCTCGGAGTCAGTGGCACAGGTCCATGCCAGAGGAGAGTGAAGCTCAGGCTCAAGCCCAGCCCATGGTCCCCAGCCACTACCAGCCCAGACACAGCCTGCGGGGTGAGAGCCACAGCCCTACGCTCCTGCCCTACAACACATCCACCGCATGGTGAGTCACTGTCAGTCACTAGCAACTGCTAAGCTGCGCTTCTACTCCAGGATCATTCCAATATAGCTACACCTTACCCTGTAGAGGTTGCAGGGGCTGAGATCAGGCCAGAGGTGATGTCCACCATAGACCATCACATCCACACTCACATGCACAACACTGGCAATTAACCGGCAAGCATGTCTTTGAACATGTTTGTGTTATTCTGCTGTCTACCTAGACATCTGATTAAATCAAAAAAGCTCATTTTTACTTCAAAAACACACACACAGTAAGGTGCAGATCAGTGAGTGTCAATGCAAGTCTATCTATGTTTCATCTGGCAAAGAAAGCTATGTTTATGTCAGATCTTCTGTTAACCACCAAAGCACACAGAGTTTATTCACCTCAAGATACATCATCATGGTGATGGCTATTAGAATACTTTCAAGACAAAACCTATTGGATGTACAAAATTTGCTCAAATTGTCCGTTTCCATATGTGCATATTTGAAAATATGCACACAGGTTTGCTAGCATGTTTTAAATGTATTTTATGGCACAGAGAAATTTAGAAAAGCCATCAAAAGAGACACCCATACAGTAGGATGTGTTAAATAAACCTGTGCTTGCTATCGCAAAACATGATTTGTTATACTCAGTTAAGCATATATCCAACACAGACTGAGATACTGTTGCTGCTGTTTGGGAAAACAATGAATGAAACAGATGCTTTAAAACAATATCGGCGGCCCCTCGTTGCTTTACTTCTTTTCTTTTTAACACAGCTTTCTCTCATTTTCTTGACTGCTTTTTTTCTGCACTTAGTGCTTTGTTCTGTATAAAGCAACATGGAGTCTAAACAGGGAGGAAGCTAAAACATCAGGCTCCTGATTTCTTTGTTAAGAGTATAGTGCAAACACTATGATATACATAAAGCACACACGCACAAACACAGATTCCCAACCAGCCAGTGATACTATCAGTTTTCAAAATCAGAGCAGCTCACGGGATTACAAGCGTTATCAGTATTTCAAGAATTCTGCCCTTCTGCCCACTACTGGATAATTTCTGCACAGCTTCTTATCTGTACTTGACTTTCATCTTAAAATAGCAGCACTCTGTCTCTCAACATGAACCTCCTTTTAAAAATTGGTACGGAGAAATTTCTTGGTTTTAAGTCTGATCAGCTCATTAGGGAGCTGTCATTATTAATGAATAGAAAAGCGCAGGATAATGTGAAACCTCCATTGGGCGCCTGGGGCCCCTAAAACATATTCAACCTGCATGAGTCGACTCTGAGTCGCATTTGAAATAACTCGCAGGGATTCTGTGGCAAAGCGCCATCTGCTATCCTTTCAGTCTATCGTTTTGTTACCTTTGAGAGCCGTCACAGGAGTCTCAAGGTGTGTTCAGCTCCCAGCGATTGTTGATGATTTACAATGCCAGCAGTGAAGTGCAACACATTGTAGCCTCAGGGAACTTTTCTTCTTTTGCAAGACATTGTTCCAACTATCATAATATAGGTGCACAATCACAGAGCACAGCCTGAACAAACTTACATTTTTGTGCGGTCAATTTTTCATTCGGTTCTCCGTCTCAGACACTGTGCACCCTATCTGTCTGACTGGGGCTCAGAGTCGTCCTCGAGGTAGACATCTCTCTTGGGCCATGATAATTTAATGTGTGCAGAGGTTTGACAAATGGCTTCGAGAAGCAGTGTAGACTGTGGGAGCCATAGATAGAAGAGCTGGGATGCTGCAGAGGGATCCTGAGGCTGCACTGCTGGTGGAAATGTAGTTAACTAACAGTGGACATATATCCATGGAGCCTCCTCATTAGACACAAAGTCAGTTCAGTATGATAGGACTCATCAATCCTAGACTGGATAGGTTGACCTGTGCTGGGAGCGCGCCAAATATGAACAAGGATGTCTATAAAAGATGTTTGAAACTGCAGCAAAATGGTCACTGACAAATTGGTCTAAGAAACGAGAGCATGCTACGTTCACGGTAATACATGATGATGAGTAACAAGAACTGCTTCAAGTTGGATAAAGGTGTGGTATCATCTTGTGCAGATGTGATCTTTTTCTATTAAAAACGGGCCCCCTGTTTAATAAACAGGACAGCATTTATGAAGAGCTAAAAATGTTCCTGTACAATCACATCAGTTTAAAAAAAAAAAGTGACAGATGCTTGGAGCTAAATTCGGGCACAAGCAGTTTCTGGGACAAGATTAGAATAGCCTGTTTGCAGTTTCACACGATGAGGCACTTCTCAGAATCGAGATAATGTTTGCACTTTTTCTTAAAGGTGTTAAGTAACCACAATGGGTAATACTGAGGCATACTGTATGTATGTTGCCCACACAGTGCGTCATCAGACTGCCCGTGTTGTATTTCCAGGGGTACAGATCTTTATCCCCAGAGAGGATGCAGGGTAATGGCTCAGAAAACTGGGTCCTCTTATCTGAACATCTGTTGGCCAAATGTAAACAAACAGAGACGAGGTCAAGTCCCACAACTGGCGCAGCAGCATCTAAAAACAACCCAGTCGCACAGCAACTTAGGAATCCAGCACAAATGGTTACCAGTGCATCCCCTACAACAAGTCAAAGCATCAAAAAATGTCTCCACATGCACAAAGAAAGTGCAGCTTGGCGTACAGCGTGTGGGAATACTGCTCACCACATCGCTACGTGAGCAGGCTGGTATGTACGGCTGCAGATCTGCTGGGTAGTTCAGTGTGGGCGGCCTGAGAAACAGTTATTACTTTCTCTCCGTGGAAACCCTTTATTAACATTTCCTATTCACTTCAGTTTGAACAAATAAAGGAGACTTAACTGTTTCATCTTTCACCTAATGATGGACCGTCCAGAGAAGAAAAAAAAACAACAGGCCTGCCAAGCCAGATATTATGGTTCAACTTCACTTGATTGGAAGGATGTACTGTTTCTCTGCGAGCAGGGATATTGCCAGCAGATGGGAGTTTACTCACACTGAAATGTGGAGCTTAATGGCAGCAACAACCCTGTCAATGATAGATAAAAAGGCAATATTTCAAAAGCTGTTATCGTCTGTATTAGTAGGCAGATACTAGCCTGGGTACACTTTATCCTTGCAGCCACTGCTGCTAGTTTAACTGATATACTCAGAACCGTGAACCAAGCTAGAATGACAGAGAATAAATAGTCCTCTAAAAGGATGGGTTTTCCCAATCTGAAAGGCGTTGGAGGTTCCCCTGTCGCTGAAAAATTGTGCATTTGCACAGCCAATTTGTTAAACCTAAATAAGAACTGAGGCTAAAATATCCACATATTTGTGTTTAGGAGAATAAAGTACATAAAGGATTATAAATTGGTTGAGATGTTTAATCTTAACAAGCTCGACTGTCACGGTAGTTGTTAATCATCTTAGTTGTATCAGCAGAACAGCATTTGATGAAGTCAAAATAATTGGAATAACAGATAAAAGGTTGAAATAATCATGTATAGTCATTCCATTGAATGGCAATACAATAAATCTGGTTGTAAATGAAGGGGTATTGCAGTCTACTACTGCAGCTACTAGGAACCACTGCACTAAGCTATCACATTTCCCCAGGAAAAAAAAATAGCACTTCAGCATCACTCATCCTAGTGGGGCTGGCATGCAAACCCTTTGAAACACTAAACTCAGCTGTTCCTGGAAGTTCTTTCCCTGCTGCCATAAAGTGCTCAGCAGCATTACAGCCCGGCTTGCTCGTCCACCCATGGCTATTAGGACATTAAAGCTTTGGCCGGGTTCCCAGTTTGTGCCCACTTGTCCACCTCTTGCAATTAGTGGTACTGGAAAGAAGCATCATCTTCTCAGTATCTTGACACCAGAAGGAAAATTTAAAGCAGCTGGCAGTGAATATCTCCTCTATCATCCCTTATTTGACTTTCCCTGTGTAGTTGTGCCCGCTCTGACATTCTTGTTCTAAGAACCACGAGAAATATAGAAGTTATAATATATAAAGTCTTACTGTGTAAAAAAAAAAAAATGTCTGTGCAATCAAAATAAAAAATAAGCTGCCCCTTTGCTCATCTTTGGTGATAGTATTAAAAATACATGATTCACCGCAAGTTTAATAGATTCTGAGCATAAGCCAGCTGTGTCAAAGATAAAAGTGGGAGAAATTAGATGTTGGGCAACATCAAATGACACCACTGCACATCAACCAGAACACGTCATTGAGTCCCTTGGCGATTGATAAATCACTTGGCACCAGGTTACAGCAGCACCTCTTGCCAGTATCCACCCACTCACTGAAGGCTGCTAGCTTACTGGGCCAGCTGAGCTTAGCCATGGTTAATCTGGTCCATGTGAGGTGACATCTGTCATCACATTCAGCATATACCTGACTCACCAGTCATCGTAACACTGCCTCTTACAGTCAGCCATCTGTGACTCAGCGTTATCACCCGGTCTAGTAAATGCAGTCTCCATCACTCACTAACTCTTTCAGTCTGCCTGTTACATTACATTGGTCACAGGTAACCATTTCTAACATTAGCACTTAAACACCTGCTGCACAGTCTGCACATCGAAATTACACTCAGTTGCACCCTGCTCATCTGAGTAACTCAAGTGCGCAGAAAACCCACTGCACATGTTTTTTTCCCCCACTGTTTTTCTCTGTCAAACTGTGATCAAAGACAAACTCTGTCTCCTGCATATTCACATCCATCTTTGAACTCACTGGTTGGTTTTCTGTGGTAATAATAGATTTGAACATTATGAAATTATTCCTGGCCTGTCTGTCCACAGGGCAGCATGCCAAGACCTTGTCCAATTAAAGCAACACTCTCCATGTGGTGTGAGTTAATTAACATCATACATGCTACAAAGGCAGACAGACAGTGGGATCTGCTGAAGGGAAAGAGCAGCAGAACAGGTTTAGCTCTTTTGGAAGTTATAGAATGAGTTCTGGCATTGCCAAAAGCAAGCTGCGATTTTTTAGTTTATTTTTGAGCTGTGTTAGTGATCTTTTATTAGATGTGTTGTCGCACATTTACTTTGCATTCTAATCCTTTTCTCCAAGATGCACCCTTTATCATTCTGCTGACAAAAAATATTTCAGTGTGCTCACAAGAATACCAGATAAATCACTCATGAAGTTGAGGAAAGTGGAAACTTTTATTTTCCCATTACAATGTACTTGTATTATTTTGGGGAATGGATGTGATGTGTTGGCTTAGCGCCTTTATACGAATTACACACTAGTTAAATATCACTCTAAATCTGATTGCTTTTTGTAAAGCAAAGCTGCCCCATTTATAAGTTTTTGTGTTTTTGAGCCTTGGGCTGGTTTTTAAGCTAATGTGTTGTTATATAATGAAAGGCACGGAACATGAAGCACACACATCGTAAGGGCAGACAATTTCAGCCATAAAGCTAAAATATATGTCTGGGAATTTTATACATTTCTCAAATATGCTGGCCTAAAACCTACTCGCTTGTTTGTCCAATTGTCGTGGACCACATCAGTGGACTGATTATGTCAGTTTCCCTGTAGACTGTTTAGTTGTTATCACATCACTAAAGTATTGAAATTTACTCACTAACAAGTGGACATATATGGTTGTAAATTCATAGTGCTGCCTCTAGTCATTCACCTTCTGATAAATATAAAAAAATAAACGTAAATCATGATAAGACCTATGATAAGTTTGTTCCATGATCAAGAATTTACTTTAATGCTCAAACTGTTTATTTTTCTTTGCAGAATGATGCTGCGAGTGGAGAAGAAACGAAGAGTAGCAACACCTTGTCTCCTTACGTGGTACAGAGGAGATATTCCACAGTCCCCCCTCTCTGGACCACAGATAAAACACAACTGGGCTAGCCATACTGTAGTAGTTACAAGTGACTACTGGCCCTTTCTAATGAGCACAAAGCACCCATGGACTGACAGAAGCTGGCCTACAAGGCAGAATCTCCTGAACAAAGCCTGCAAGGACACACACGGGAATGGACTGCTGCTGCCACAGCAGAGACCGTTACATTCAAATGCTCACAGGGTTTAGTGATCCCCTAAAATGGCTGACACACCTGGAGTAACCCAAATCTGAGCTGAACTGGATAAACTGTACTTGCAAGTGAGGATGCTTGCCTGTTTAAAAAAAAAAAAAAAAAAAGAAAGTCATCTTTCTTGGTATGTTTATTACACTGCTGTGTCCCTTTGTGTTCAGTAGCAGTTAGACACAGTTGTGGGTTATCTATTTGGTGATTTATTTATGTGAACTAGTCAGAGAAATATATGAGTGGCTAACATTCTGAACATGTAACGGCTTAGGTTGATGCTGAGCATCTCACTTAGAGTAGAATGTTTTTGTTACTTACTGAGACCAGACAAAATGTCTCTGGAGCCATGTTGAAAGACAATATCATGATTAAATGATCTCCTTTCTATATTTTCTGTCTGACGAGGACGTAAACCATATAGTTGCTGTAATACTTCCTTATAATACTTCTCTCTCTTCAGCCCAAACATTAAAGGAGATCAGGGATGCCTTCACAACAGAACAGAGCTTTATGCTAAGTTACACTTAACCTTAAGACTTGGTGATGAGCGTACAAACCTGTTTGAGCCCCTAAGATAGTGTGTCACAGATCCTCCATAACCTCATCCAATGACATGTTTGACCTTCCTCAAGACTGGGGCCGCCTGACAAACAGCTCTGTTAGCAATATGATGCAAATGAACACCAATTGTTCCTTTATAAGGAGCAATCTATGTCCCATATTGGTAATAAACAATGGTAACCAATTAGCCATAGTAGAAAATGTAAAAACAAAAAAAAAATCATTAAACCCCCCTCTCACTGTCAGCAATAATGTACAGAAGATTAATCAGAGGGATGACACTGTATGTAATAGTCAGAAGGGCCAGCCAGATGAGCACTGGGTAATCACTGAGGTGTATCGCAGAAGTTTCGACTCTAGTCTGCCTTTAAAAAGAAAGTCAAGTCGATGAAATGGACCTATAGCATTTCTGGATAATGAACTCATGTTAAATCGATCTCCAAAGATTTAGCTTTCTAAGTGGTGGGGAGTTACATGAAAATAGCTGGGGAAGTCTAAGGGAAACTACTGGTAACTTTGACTCCCAGTATTCTTCTCAGAAAACTGAAAACTGCCAACAGGCCAACAGCAAGAGTTCAAATAGTTTTATCCAACCAACAGTGCAACCGAGGGGATTTTGGATCCAATATGTGGTACTTTGAATTGACAAATAACTTGAACAATTGATAATTATTAAAACAGAATAATGTAGGGACACACAACTGATTAACCTGTTAATTTGTTATTGATTAATCAATCAATTGATAGGTCTATGACTGGTTATATAATAGAGAAATATGCCTTATAGTATTAATCCAGCCACCATTCAGAGATGTTTCATTAACTTTCACCATGGACAAAGAAAAACAGCACATTTTACAGCTTAGAAGCTGAACGTGTTGGTGATTTTTGCTTAAAACCATTTTAAAACAGACTGATTTATAAAATAGTTTCAGCATAACTGTCAGTCAACTGAAAGCTTAACTTTGCTCCAGCTCTACAGCCAAGAAAAAGTTATTCCCCTCGTGGCCAACTCTCATTTAGCTACCGAGACATACTTTCCCTGATATCCATAAAATGATGTCCTTTCTTTTTGGGGAAAAGAATACAAAGCAGCTGTTGGTGCTAGCTTTTCTACAAGTGACAGTATGTGAGGACCAGGTGGCCAGAAGGTGGGTACAATAGGAGGGGGTAGTGTCTGTCCCAATCTTGCATCTGGAGCTGGAAATCTGGCAGCTGCCAAGCCTGTACGTGCACACAATCTGCACGGACATGATGCATGTCTTCTGAAATTTAACAGGAGACAGTGCTAATAGTTCGGACCTGGCTTTAATCGTAGGACTTGAGCCTTGCCTTCACATTCCACCTCTTTGTTTCATGAAGCTAAAGTGGAACCGAACAGAATTACGGTCAAGTACTGTAAGTGGGGTCTGCCAGCGTCATCCTCGGTTATCAGCAATAATATTTAAATTTGCTGAGTTGTTAGAGCTAGTTAATTCCCATTTCAATAGCTAAAGTTTAATTGCGTGTGCGCCCCCAGCAGATTTATGCCATCGCTTTCAGGGCCGGAGATACAGGATGTGTCCAACTAAAATAATTGGCCCAAAGATCAGCAGTGGTTCTAAATTACACTCTCTTACCCTCTCTCTAGATGACTTCCTATTCCCAGAGTATGAACAGCAGCAGCAAACAGGGAGGAAAGATTCTCAGCAGCCGGACAAAGGAAATTTAATTAGTCCCCAATGCTGCGTAAGTGGGAAAAATCTGATATGTTAGAGAACATGTCGCTATTCAAGGCTCAGTGCTGTGTGTCTTGACTTGTAATAAAGAAAGGGAGGTCTGTATTTATCGCCAATAATGTAACACAGTAGTCACAGCCAGCAAGTTAAAAATCTTCATTTAGCCTCTGACATACAGTAGCAGGGTCAAACATGCGATTCCCTCAAGAGATGTTTATTTAAAATGTTACAACTCGGTTTTGTGATGTTTTCTGTTTTGTTGAAAACAGTCTTGACTCTGGCCTGATGTGATGTGGTACCGTAAATCGTATCAGCTCAACCTTCTTCCCATATTTACAAAAATAAATAAAAAATAAAAAACAAAAGACAGAATGGGAAGGAGGAAGCACACATCTGTTCCAGTCTCTCCAGGTTGTCATGGTAACAGTTGCCTTACAGTTGAATACCCACCTGTACACAGACGCTTTGTAGTGGTTGATACCTCACTTTTTGGGTGTGGTGGTGATGATGATGATGATGACGATGATGATGATGTGCACCACGTTCTGTCTATGTACTTACTACTAGATAGAATGTTCAGTACCGTTTTCAGTTGGATTGTTATTGCACTTGTTGACTTTGTATTGTCACGACAGGGAGAAATAAAGTTTTATCTTTTCCAGTGTGTTTAAATCCCTCTGTGTCAAGTTCTCTTTGGAAAAAAATAAATAAAATAAAAAACAAAATCTTATTTTATTAGTCCTTTGAAGCCAGGTTCCTATGGAAGCCTGGATCAGACAGCATTAAGTAAAAGGTTACCAGAGAGGTGTAGATAAGCACTCAACGTCTCCATAA
>JASGAT010333617.1:0-10362 GCA_030220025.1 Chelon auratus | reverse complement strand
ACAACAACAACTGTCTACAGCTTTAGAGGGCAGATTTTAAAAATGATCCAATACGTGCAGGGTATTCTTTCAAGTCACATTAGTGAACCTGAAGCTACATATGTTCTCTCTCAGTATGACTTAGATGCTTGAAGTTTACCAGACCTTAAAGATGGCGTGCAGCAGCTCAGCACTCCATAAATCAGTATCCTTTAATGCACTTATTAAATCTGTTTCCTGCATTTTGTTGAACATACTGAAATGTACAGTGACGTCATAATCGCATCTTGATATGAGAGAACCATTTTGAAGCCTCAAGTCTGACCTTTAGGAGGCTGACAATGTAATTTCTGGAGGCAGAATGGACCATATATGGATGAGAGGGTGGAGCGAGAGAGGAGCGGTGGGTGAAT
This sequence comes from Chelon auratus, assembly GCA_030220025.1. Lineage (NCBI taxonomy): Eukaryota > Metazoa > Chordata > Actinopteri > Mugiliformes > Mugilidae > Chelon > Chelon auratus. Next base: position 9,970 of record JASGAT010333617.1, on the reverse strand, counting down.
CTGACTGAGATGTTCACAAATGACCATCATGCTTTATTGAACAAGACAGAATCTAGATACTGAGACTATATAAATGTTTACTGAGGTAATAAGTTAACGCTGAAGTAGGATCGACACAATTGGACTTTATATATAGTCCCCTGTGAGGCAAATTCTTAAATGTCCCTTATTATTTTAATATTATATATGAAACTTAACATATGTGGATGCAACATTAGATTGTATGTAGGGTGGAAGCTTGTGGTATGGTATGATAATCATGTGGTTGCAAGGAATGAATGGATATGTAGTTGTATGCTCCATTGTATAATATGTTGTGAGAATTAATATAAGGAACTCACATGACAGAGTTCATCCTGAGGGGGTATTACCTCTGTGTCCATGTGTTCTGGAAATAGGTCACCACAATGATGGTTAACGTGAAGGAGAAGTGTTATGTGTGTCATGAGATGTATGTTGAGATGAGACAGATAAGAACATTGTTTAGGTTAGTAAAAAAGCTGAGGAGAGACTGCCTCTCTTCAGTCAGCATCTGTCGCTGATGAGTGGCTCTTGCTTGCAAGCAATAAAGGTTTTCTAGAAACTAAATATTGTGTCATAACTTGGTATTTTGACCAACTCTCATCTGCACTAGACAATCGACTGACTTTCAGTTGCTACGACACCCCACTTGCTGTCCATTATGAAGAATCTTGTTTCAGACATTTATTTAGTAATTAACTTTAGGGCTTCCAAATTTGGTACAACTGATACGATACCATGCATATAACTAACTAACTAACTAACGAATCATTCAGATCAGTGTCTCATACACTTCTAAGCTCACATCAACATACACACAACACTTGTAATAAACTCATTCTCTGTAACCGCTTGTCTTACAGGGTCACAGTGGGGTTAGAGACAATCAAGGCTGTCATTGGGCTGCTGTACACGCTGGACAGGTCTATCACAATGCAAACACAGACAGGCAAGCAACCCTTCACACTCAAATGCACGCCTATGGCCAGTTCAGCATCACCAATTAACCTAACGAGCACGTCTTTGGTCTGTAGGGAGGAAGTCGGAGTAAACCCATGCCAGCAGAGAGAAAACATGTGAACTCTGCACAGAAGGCCCTGGCTAATTTTACAATGGGGTACTATTACACAACACTGCAGAGAATGAGGAGGACACTCGACGCACCCTGCCTGTTGCCCGTCTGAAAAGCTGAGAAGCTGAGATGCATGCTTATTCAGTCATGTCTTCAGCGTTACACTGATCTGGACCAGAATTCACCTCCTTTTAACGGACCAAAACATGGTACATGATGTTCACACTTACACCAATATAGGTTACTGCACTCTGGAACAGCAAGTGTGAAATCCCACTTAAAGGCGCTAGCACAGACTTTGTTGCCTTTGGACGAGACCAGGCTGACTGTAAAACCTTTGTTTCCCATTGTTATTCTAACCTAAGCTAACCAGCCACTAGCTAGCTAGCGGTGTTGATCAGTTTGTCATACATCTACAGTAAAGATGAGCTACTTTTCTTGCTCACAACAAAGAGATACACAGACAGTCACATCATGCAGGTACCTTAATGAAACGTGTGAAACAATCCAGGTTGTCCTGATCCACTGTGCAGAGACCCAGAGGGATCCCTCAATTAAATGAAAGACAAACAAACAGTGAGATGTCTGTAGCCTGTCTGCTGCTCATCATCATCATTAGAGCTGATGTCCAAGCCATAAGACTCACTAGGGATGCTCAGCTCCGTGTGAACAAACTGCGCATGTGCAAACTCTCAAAGTCATTTAATGCAGTTTCCCTCATTCATTGTTCAGCATAACAGCTTGTCACACAGTGGTGATACCAAGGGCCCCTGCTCCTCCTTGGTTCAGTGCTACTCATTAATCGCATCTTGTGAGGCACCTTGCATTGTGTGGGTTTGAAACAGTGTGTGATTGTGTGTCAAAGAGTTTAAAAGGAGACTGGTTGTACAGAATGTTAATGAGATGTTGTTTGTGTCTCTCTCATCCACCTCTAAAAAAAAATCTGTTTATAGATTCAAGTTTCAGTTCATGGGACTGTGAGCAGAGAGGTGAGAAGAGGTCAGAAAACAGAATACGTATGAGAGAAGCAAAGGGAAGAAACAGCAGAGGTCAACCCTGTCAAACAGAAATGAGTCCGGGCTTTGTTTTTCCCTGCTTTGTTAATTCGTCTTTCCTTTTCATAGCAAAACACACAGCTCTGCCACAGCTGGAACTGAATAAAAATACACTTAATTGATTCAAATGTCATCTACAGATCCTAGTAGTCCTTGAATGATAGTATTTGGATGGACACTTGATTTCTAGAGGTAATCGTTCATTCATTTTTATGAGTGCTGCTGAAATTATTGCTCATTGCATATTCATTGAAAGAAATGGTTGCTAATTTGACCATTTGCTCAGACTATTGGCCAAATTAACACAGAGAACTAAACAAAAACTTGCCATAATGACAATAATAATAAAAAAAAGAATAATAATACAGTATACTACAATAATAATCTTTGAATTAGAACACATTGCAGTTCTTTCTCGGAGTAACAAAGAAAAGAAAAAAGCCATTCTATAAAACCGTGTCAGCCAGCATCATGCTGACTCGTAAGTCTGTTCTAAGGAGTCAGTACAGCAAAACCTCGATCATTAGTTTTTAACCTGAAGTTGGGAACATTTCATATTCAAATAGGCAGACCTTAGGGATCTGAAAGCAGGACCCAAAGCAGTGGGAGGATCGATTATAATCTCCGGCACCGGGCCTCGCAAAGCCTAATGTGTGATTATTATTACTTTAAAATGGATTTCTAGGAGAGATTTGCAGCCAGCGCCATGAGGACGAGGATGGGTTGATGTGTGAAAAATATGACTCAAACCTAGCTGTCACAATGGTGACTCACAGAACGGTCCAGGAGACTTCTCCGATTTCAAATCATCAATGTTTAATGACTTCTGTCTTTTAAAGCATTAACTTCACAGCGTTTATCTAAATACAAGTAGTACTGTTTATTTACAGCGCAATTTTTCTCCTTTTTCACACACTTGTATTCAGAAATTTATGCTTACATGTTGAATTGTCACACCGGCAACACCTACTGTACTACTGTATTTCTAAGCCTTCCTCCATGTTTCATTTCGGGCTGTCATTCACAAGCAGTGCACAAAAGGTATCAAACATATTCACGCTAACAAACCACAGGCACCACACGCCCCTCACAGTCTCTGTGGATACTAGATACTCCACAGACACACTGTTTTACCTGAATCTGAGCTTTGATTTATTCAAATACTCAGCCTCACCTGTGCACAAATAATAAACGACTCAGGGGGAAATAGCTGAACACAGCTTCAACATTTGAAGTTTGCACGCCTCCATCTGTATCTCCTCAGCCTCGCTGGCGTGACATTGAGACTCGCTGCCCATCCTCCCCCTGCCTTATCTCACTCCTTCACTCGCCATCTCTCCGCACCTCGACCACCATTTCCTCTCACCCTGCCTCTTGTTCCGCTCTTTCACCCTTCACCCTCTCATCCTCCCGTCGGTCTCTCGTGCTGTGTGTCTGTTTCTGTATGTGTGTCGTGACCGTCCAGCCGTGACATGGTTGAGTGCAGCGGGCCCCCGGGGGCACTCATGTGACGTAGCGCTCACTAGGGCGACAGAGACACGCGTCTTCGCAGATCTTCCCAGGTACCATTCAGAACTAATCTGTCCCTATTTAAACCTGTCGTGTCACACTTTCTCCATTCATCTACCTTTTTAATGTCATTCTGAGGATTTTCTTTTTTTGCCCTCTCTCGTCTATCTGTTTTTTCATCTTTCTGCCTACACCCTACTGTCATCTCTAAACAGTTTTTCTCTTGAACAGTAAATGCCTCAGTTCTGCACCTTGAACCATTGTCTGGAATAAAAGCTTCCCCCTGACGTTATTTTGTCCTCCATTCACTTCCAATCATCCTCTGCTCCCGTGGTACATCACCGACAGAGGCTGAAGCACCGTCTTATCTACGATTCCTTCTCAAATCCTGGCCTCTGAGCACTTATCATGTCCTCTGCCTCTCCACTCCTCTGATCTCTCTCCTAAAAGCTGGAATGTAATTATTCTCCTTGCATACTTATTGTCCACAAGACGAGGCAACTCTCCGATGCTAAATCTTCTGTGTTCCCTCCCTGTTTAGAGGCCAAGGGCTTCAATAAATGTATTGCGTTATCTCGTCCCAGCATCTGTTTTCCTCTGGGTTGTTTGTCATTTATGAAAAATCGGCACATAATAATAAAGCGGGGAATTGTATCTCTCTCTCAAAGCAAAAAGGCTGCACTTTCATTTCAAGAGCGCACATAATAGTCTAAAAACGTGGTTTTGTGAACAATCACACCTTTGGGTGTTATAATTGGAATTACAGCAATAGCACATGCGAAAAATGACTCCAGGCGCCACTAATGGTTTCACAACAGTAAACCATATAATTTTGGTTTCAGGTTTTTGTGTATTTTGTCCCCATGAATTGGGCAGAAATCAGCTGTATGATGTTTATGGTATATAGCTTCCAAGATATGATCACAAACGAAAATGGTACTACAACTTCAAAATGGCTCATTTATGGCATTTTGTTTCAAATGATTTCCCTTTCCTAGGGCACAAAAGTACCGACACAACAAATCGGCATCAAACAGCTACTGGCCGACCAAAAAGTTTGACTTCAGCACTCCACAAAGTCAACAGTCAACAGCCCAGTGGTGTAAAAGGAAATAAGTCTTCATACCAGCAGGTGACAGAAGTCTGTACTTGTCGTTGAAGAGTAAAAACAGGAAAATCTGCATTTAGCTGACACAAACTAATAAGCTAGTTCTGAATGATCACGTCACTGTGAAAGTATATTATATTTGAATGTTCAGATTAGATGGATATAGAAAATGACAAGAGCCGTGAAGGGAATTTTTTGATTTCCTGTGTACTGATTTGGTAAGATGATCAGCCAATCAAAATTAGCTCTTTCTCTTGTTCTGCTGCAGATGAATTGACTAAAAAGCTGCCCACAGAGGTCCGACTTGTGCCACAGACCACACACGACTGTCGGGGGCTTGGCGCTGATCTTCGCATCACGGCCTTATGATCGGTCTTGCGCTGAGCGATTAGTTCTCAGTATAACTTAACTCACGCTAACATCACACAAGGGATTTCTCATCCATATAATCTTAAAACTGAGCTTCATTGAGATTATTTTTGATCCGTTGTGGCTTTTTATTACGCTGCTTCTGGCAGCTGTTGACTGGGAGGATAATAGGGCAACACATTTATCGAGTCTTATGCATTTGCTTAAATTGATGGAGGAATTACAAAGACAGTCATTCTTGAGAGTGAATAGCTAATAGAGTAATATGTTGCACAGGAGGTTCTGGTAGGCTCTGCTAAATTACTGATAATGAAACAAAATCATGCAAGATGTCCCAGTGGAAACAAACACGATTGATTTAGCATGACCTTTGCTGCTTGTAGCTCTTTTACACGTCTTGTTAATCATCATTGAGTCTGGTAAACAGAATAGGGTTTTAGAAATTCTGAAGTTGGAATAGAAGGAGGTGTGTGTGTGTGTGTGCTGATTCATTTTTCTCTAGTGCTCATTTCATGTCAGAGAAGGAGTGGCTCAGCAGAATATTCTACTTTTTTACCTTCAATAACTACTGGGTTGGGTTCTTAGTAGGTTTTGGGTCCAATCAGCGTCGCTCTATTTGACTGAATATGAACAGACACTATATCCATGTACATTTCAGAGTTAATTCATCATTAAACATTAGCGATTCTGTGCCATTGGAAGCAATGCATGCTAATGATCCCCAGATTATCCACCACTGCTGTCTTAATTGGATGTTCAGGCATCTATTCTGTTGTTGCATGCATTATCAGTGGGCCCTTTATTTTCTCAGAATCGATCAAACTGTTGGTCACTACGCTTTCTCTCTGATGGATTTTTTGATCTTAATTTCTTTGCTGTCTTAAAACTACTGTGAACGCACCTTCTAAATGCAAATTGCCACACTTAGAACCGGCTCCAGACCTTTAATTGGCTTAACTGATGAGGAAATATCAAAGAACAAAGAACTATCCAACATCTGCCCATAAAACAGCAAAGTGTCCAATTACATTTACTCTGCTAAATGTGCCATCCTGAAGGTACCCAAGGAACATTTTAAAGAACCACATGATGTATAGCCATGCAGTTGCCAATGATTTTTGAAAATGATTCTTCTCCACAGGGCAGCCTCTTGTCCCTTTGGTTTTTTATTACAGCTCTTTGTCACAGGAAAATTAATGGGGAAGCTGTGGGTGACATTTTTTAGCCTCTGGGTTGAGACAGATACAGATGGGGCTGATGATTAAAAAAAAAAAGGGCAAACCACACAGGTTGAGCAGAGAAGCGGAGATGATTCAAAAGACACAATTTTCAAGTCTTGTCTTTCAGCCAAATGTCATTGTGGCTTGTGGTTAGGCCGATCTGACCGCGGAGGACCACTTCACGCAAGTCTTGTCCATGATGAACTGCTTGCCACTGGACTCTACAGGGTTAATCCAAACCTCCACAGCAGCTGCATCACCTGTGATGAGGAGGCTGAAAGCAGATAATGGGGCCAATCAAGCTTCATCGCTACCGCCTTAAGAGTTGGAGTTCTGCCAGTTGGAAGTCGATGTTTTAAGGATTGCTGTGGCGCTGGACTGAGCTAGCCCGGAGCTTTTTCTCGGCCACTTACTCCCGTCTCATCTTACACTAAGACAAGAGAAAGCATGCACAGAGCAGTATAGGTGTACATCGTCTCCCTACCTTCAAAGTAGGTATTTGAGGTGAGCTCAGGAGGGAGGATATTTTCTAGTCACGACTCAAAAAGGCAGCACGCTCTGCCCCAGCAAACACACGCACACACACACATTTTTTGTTTAGTGTTTACACATTCCTCCATTAATCTTCAAGCTATTTTCGTAAAGTGCATGCGTAGATGAGTCATGTGACGTCCCCCTGAGGTGTGTGTGGAATACAAACATGTGAATGGCGGATACAGAAGCAAGCCTTCGGCGCGACAGCGCACACAGTCAGCCGCCGCAGTCCCACTCACACACGCCCACACCGACGCTGAATGCGCATATGGAAACACACACATTTATCTTTACAGAACAGAATGTAGCCGTCTCAATTAGTTTTCTGGTTTAAAAGACATTTTTAACAATTGTTTTTTTTTGTCTACTCTCCTCTTTATTGTAGATGTAGTTATTTCATTATAGGACAGTTTCTGTGTTGTGAACACATACGTTAGTTCATTTAAAAACTCTAATATACTTATTGCCATGCACACAAGGCTGTGTGGAGACAGTGAAACAATGATGAAATGCAGATTTATATTTCTGTATATCGTATTTTTACCTCTTATTCTGTCTCTGTGCTACTGTAACATGTCAGCGATGTTTTAAAAAGGAAAACAAGAAAACAATGTGGTTTCCTTGAATATTTGATGGTGTCTTCAAATAGAGATGGAGCTTATTCAGTAACTATGCTATTTGTCTTGATTGTAAATGCCAAGATAGAGTGCTGTTAGATTACTGTCAGCAAGTTTGATTTATTACATCATGTATCATCAATGTATGGATGTTGGTGTGTGCCTCTGAGTGCTTTTATATGAATACAGTGAGTGTGTATTCTCCTGCTTGGCCTTGGCAGTTTGCAGTGTTTCCATGTTGACAGATTGACAGTTACTCCTCCTATAGACCGTCACGTCAAAGGCGAGCTAAGCTCCATGGGTGGTTTGTATGGACAATGTGTGGGCGGAGAGAAGGAGAATAATGGTGGGTTATTATGTACAGTATGTTTATGTGCTGTGGTTCAGATCAGAAGAGTCACTAGATCTTGGCGAAAATTAGGAAACGGTTATATATTATTATGATATTATGGTATTTTCTTCAAAGAGCTGTTTTAAAGGTTATGGGGTTGGCCACTACATTTTACTTCAATCTTGCAATGCATTTCAGTTGGGTATGGAAGTGAAGCAAATTGCAAGGTGCTTTTAAATCAATTTTAGTCAGTTCTCGCATGTAAATTTGGCCAACTGCAAAACCTTTTGATTATTTGTGAGGTTGAAAGACCAAAGAAACAATGTTAGGTGTGCGTATGAGTTTCTCAAAAATAAAGACTCACAAAATGAATTCTTCAATAGCTGCACTTATTTGGAGCGGTGCTGACAGGTATGGAAACATGCAGTGGAAACCCGTGTGGTGTACTCATAGCGATCGATGAAAGAATTAACCCTTTTCACTCTCAATGGTCGCCATCTTGGCTGCTATGTGGAACAGGAGGGACCATCAACCAATTTTGAAACTCAAGGAAGCTGCAGCTTGTGCATGGATGTTGTACACATTATAGACATGAGTATTGTTTATTTTTCAAATCAGCTTTATGTGTCATGTATATATATGTATAAGGCATTTGTTCTTTGCATCCAAGTGAGCACAATGTAAGCAGTGGACAATGTGCCAGGGGGGCAGTTGTTAGGTGCTTGCTCAAGGCACCTCAGGACATAGAAGGGATGGGTCTCAGCTTTGAGACCCATCCATACACAAGTGAAGGCTTAATGAAGATTCAAGTCAAGGGTTTAATTCACAGAATTGAGTCTATTGTAAAATTACAATATACATCAATCAGCCATAACATTAAAACCACTGACTGGTGAAGTGAATAACATTGAGCATCTTGTGAAAAAGATTCTGCTGGGAATCTCTTGGAGACATGTACCACCCACCTAGACCAGACCAGGCACCCCCACCCCATAGCAATGACACTCCTTGATGGACACTCAGCCAAAGTGCCTGGGGAGCAGTTGTAAAGTGCTTGCACAAGGCATCCCAGGACATAGAAGGCATGGGTCTCAAAGCTGCTTTAAAAGCCACTAGGCCACAGCTCTACCTCTTTAAATGCCACAACAGCATCATCTGGTTCACTTAGCAGTTTATGATTCTGTATCGCAATATGCAGCAGGTGATGTTAGCTCTGCAGATCAGTTGGGCAAATGGTCTGGAGCATGTACAACTCACTGTGTTTGATTTGAAACAAGACTACATTGTCAAAAATCATCGGAGTTACAAAAAAGGATGGTTTCTTTTTTTATAAATTACAAAAAATAAACTAAAAATGAGTCCTGGTGAGCTTCTGCAGCAGAAAAGAGTTTCCTCAGGCTTTTTCTTTTGGCTGGTTAGACTAATTAAGTCCAGTGTAAGTCCACAAAGACACTTACACTGTCACTGCGAGGCCGATGTGAGTGCAGAGGAGCGTATCACCACAAAGTCTTAGTAACTGGTGGTAGAAACAAAATCTCTTCGCTTGAAGGGAAAGACAAATAATTGTTTCTTTTAGTCCTCAGGCCTTTATCTTAGGAAACCCATACAACCAAACTAAAACTGCTTCCATTAAGAACTTCAAAGGCACAACTGTGTTGGGCTAATTGCATAGCTGTGTTCTTACACTCGCCACAAATGTGGTTAAATTCACTGGATTAGTACACAGGACCGGTAACTTTCTTCCGAGAAGTCATGGGTGTTATGTCAAAATGCATGTGTCTGTGTGTTAACCGTACTGTGTTACCTGATATACCTGAGGTTGTGTGCTGCTTTATCATCTCTATTGGTGCCATGGATAGAGCACTGTAGCAAATGATGACAAAACACTGCAGAGCCAAGGTCAGAGCTGTGTCATTACGTAAAGCCCTTCATCTTCCACAAAACACTTCATCTGATTAATATCACAGCGAGCTGGCCTCTGTAAAACGCCACCTTTCAAACGCTGTGAAAGCATATAATTTCATTACGCCGGTGTCAGCGAGGCTTGGGTGACATGAACATAATCGAGTGAAGGCTTTATGAAGATTTTGGAGTTTTGCATTTGTCAAGGGTTTAATTCACAGAATTAGTCTTT
>JASGAT010333581.1:0-20262 GCA_030220025.1 Chelon auratus | reverse complement strand
TATATACAGTCTATGTTTTTTACCTATTTTTACCTATTGGTTCTAAAAATGTTACATAGTCTATAACGATGGACAAATATACACACCCAAAAATATTTACAAGAAAAATAAAATGTTTGAAAATTAAAAATTACATTGCAATGTGCAAAATAATATAGACATAGACATAAATATATAGAGAATATCTGTAATAATACCTGACATAGCTAGATCTGAAGGAGGGCTTTAACCTGACATTTCATGTTCAGCTTGTAAGTTTCATGTATTATTATTCTTTTGCTCACCAGCATCCCTTTATTACTGACTTACTGTAAGTTCAGAAACAAGATGGCAATCTGTGTCGGTCTATTTCCTGTGTTTACCCATAAACCTCATCTCAGCTCTTAACCCCCACATCCCTCTCTTTTGTTTTATCTTTATTTCTATAGCACTTTTCAAATGAACATTACAAACTAAAGCACAATTTTCAAAAGGAGCAGCCAAACCTCCTTTCTCCCAGGCTTGCTCCTCAAGACCATCTTCCATCTCAGCAACTGACCTCACATATCCCTTCCCTTTGACCCCATGGCCTTGACCCGTCTCATCCATCACCTCAACTCCTCTTGTCCATCGATTTCCCTCGTGTCCTGTCAACCAATTGACTTCCTTGAATCAACTAAGCCACGGTCTTTGTATGTGAACCACACACTGTGGTAAAAGAGAGCAAATATATATTCAATAACCTGTTTGTTGTACATTTGTTTAATTGGGACTGTTTCTCCACTCATTGCCCACCTCTTTTATGAAGTGAACCTTCACATGCCCTTTAATCTGCTGTTGTATTACTTAGTCTATGTAGTGTAGAAGCCAGCACTGAGTGCCAGTCTCCTCAATGATGGCGCTAGTAATTATGCCAGTGTCTCAGAATTAATATGGCAATGACTTATTAATGATGAATGCTAAAAGTAGTAACTCAAACTGACCTTGACGTATTGGACTGCCCGAGCCTTGGCATGTGTTCACAGATCTGAGCTCAGTCCAGGACTGACATCAGTAACAGGAGAGCTCGCTCCGCTCTCCGCCTCCTCCGGGCTAAAGGGCTCGGGGGGGAAATGATCCATGTCTTTTTACCGCATGTGAAGGAAAGCAATATGCAAATCTCTTGGCGCTAATGTACACTGTGGCCCGGCGTTACCGAGGCTTGATTTTCACAATTCTCCAAACTCCCTCATCTCCGCGCCGCCCGGTGTGCCGGCCATCCAAGTGCCGGGCAAGTGGCAATTCTCGCTTATTTGCGGGCCCTCCGAAGCCGCGCAGCAGACCATGAAATGAGTTCATTTCACCACACTGGGATGCAAATGACTGGTGGTACAATAATATCACACCCTGTCATAATCAGTTACGCATTTTCAAAAAGGGAGGAAATGTGTACATTCTGAAACTTCCCTTGTATTGTCTCTCACTTGAAAGGACAACGTCTTCCGACACAGACGCATGAAAAGACTTGGCATAAACACGTTATTGTGCTCAGTTCTTCCTCATTGATTTAACAAGGCTTTTTCATTTTGCTTCCACGAGGCACTTGTGTAATGGGTACACTGTGCCATGTTCCACTCACGTTCCCCTTTCTAAGCCGCTCTATATCACAAGCTCCTCTTTTCTTCGGCGTTTCATCTACAGTACACAGAAAAATTCAGTCCTTGCAGACGGCCCATCATCTTAAAGGGAGCCAGTAATTACTGAGCCATTTAATCTGGAAATAATATATGAGTGATGCGTTCACTGCCAGGCTGTTGAAAGACCGGAGGGTTTGAGAGATGGTGATGGTTACCCAGACATTTTACATCTTGTTTGAAACACCGTTAAAATGCAGTACACTATAATACACTACTAAATAAATTTAGTGGCAGTACACACTGCTGTGAAAAGAGTATAAAACTGGCAGTGCCATATCACAGTGTAATAAAATGTAAAAATATGGGGCAGTGATGTTTACATAATGCAGAAAAATTGACTTAAATTAACATGTATGTAATATAAGGTAACCTCCAGACTGAGGATGTATTGCCTAAATGCTCTGTTTTTACTATGTTCACTGTGGCATTGTTTCGATAAGCTTCTGCAATGTCACAAGATTTGTTTCCATCCAGTGTTGCATTCATTTTTCACCAGGATCTTGTATTGAACATTATGCGGGACCATCATTTGTCCTTCGATGGGACAATGGGGGTCTATAAGGTTTGACTGACTAAGAATCACGAGTGATCGCACTACGTCACCTCCAAAAACGAACTCGAGTGAGATGGTTTGGGATATTGAACCAGAGAGTAAAGGAAAAGCAGCCATACAATACCATATGTTATAAGGTTAAAAAGTGCTGAACTTATACTGTGTGGTCCAGCTTCAGATGTACCACATATTAGCAGTAAAGGAATGCTGTGCACACACTTACAAACTGTAAATCTTTAATGTTAATTGTTTTTTGAAGCAAAAAAAGAGGCAGGGTAGCTTGTGTAGGTATGCTATTTGCAGTGAAATACGCCCAAAAACTGGTTTAGAAAGTTAGCATGTGTCTCCCAAAAGTATATCCGTTCTCCGTCTTTAAATTCTGTGTGTTGAGAACAGCCATAGATGAATGGATTGTGTATAGGTGGTCTCGGAAAATGTAAAATTGGATACTTGGAAACAAAAAAACATGGAGATGACAGCCAAAACATTGAAGAAAGATGGGAAGATATAGTGAAAATAGATACTAGTAAAGTAGGGAGGATGTTGGGGTGGAGGAGTGGGAGAATAAAACATCACATTTCAAGAGATTTTTATTTTTTAGTGACACATTTAGTTTTTTAGTATTAGTATTTAGTTTTTTTACCCCACAATATTTCCATGACATTCACTACCAAGACAATATGTGCCCTACACTTAAAAGGGGAACTACTGTTTTTTATAACCTGGACCTTATTTCTGGCATAAAATACGATTGTTTATTCACCCATATAACTCTGGTGTCATTTGGAGTTGTTAGGACAAAATTTAGATCGGCGTATATCCACATAGTGGGAGTGACTGGGGCACCGAAACGCATCCTCTAAATAACGCATTATCTGCCGCGAAACTTGTTCATTTCACTAATATTTTGTTATACGCTAGTGCTATTCCCCTGATATCACCTGTTAACATCATTCATACCTGATATAAATGAGGATAACAGGTAAATCCGGACTCAACGGGGAATAGCACGAGCGTACAATAACAAAACATTGGTGAAATGAACGAGTTTCGCGGCAGATGCGTTATTTAGAGGCTGCGTTTCGGTGCCCCAGTCACTCGCATTATATGGATATACGCAGATCTAAATATCTCCCGAATGACTACAAATTACACCAAAGTTATATGGATGAGTAAACAATCATATTTTATGAAATAAGGTCCAGGTTGTAAAAACAGTCGTTCCCCTTTAACAAAATAGTCCAGTTTATTATCCACAGCATCAGCATTGCATTGGCATATTGTAAACAGCAATTTGTTTTATTTTTTAGGAGTGATTTGTAACAGCTCAGGAAAGCAAAGACAAATGATGTGCTTGTTTGTACTTGCCCTTTAGATTCATTTTTGAATATGCCCCACGGTTGTTGAATAATCCATGGTTTACCCAGGATCACACTTGCTGGATAATATTGAACCATGAGTCATTATGTCTGTGTGCCTTTTTTGGACTTTTGTGCTGTGGTTAAAAACGAAGCTTTCCTGGGTAAATCAAGAAAAGATCCCAGGTTTGGAGTGAAGCTTACAAGGAAACAAGCCACATAAACTGATCTGCTGCGGGATCCTGAGCTCCGTCTGAGCAGTAAAATGACAATCATTTTTGTGAGAAATGTCAGACGCAAGTTATGAGGTTGCTAGCCTATAAATAGAAGACAGGAGCATTTTCACGGCCCCACATTATCATTTGCCAGCAGATGCACTCGGAACGCCATGAAACAGTCCATTTAGGGGCAGGAATAAAACTCTATTTGTTTTAATCATTACACAGGGATGAAGTTATTGAACGGAAATATGTGCAGCGATATTACTTGGTGCTAAATAGCTCGGGTGCGCGGCGATAAATTTCAAACAGCCACAGGTCAAACAGAGTCCAGTGACAATGAGTGCATAGTTATGCATGGAAAATCAGAGAGGGTGGCAGTGAATTCACAGTCATTATGTTGTTTCTCCAAAATTAAGGTAGGATCAGATACAAATAAAAGTGGTACAGATTAAGCCGCTCTCTGATAGGCTGCTCTTTGTCTGAACTGCAGTTTTTATCTTAAAAGCAGAACCAGGCTGTCAGAGGTAAATAAATTGTATTAAGACGGCTGTGAGAGAAAATCACACTCTCAGCCCTCTATGAGCTGACATTTCATTGTTGCCATGGCACTGTAATCTACAGCTCAGCGTGTTTTTTTTGTTAGAATGACAATGGCTCGCTGCAAATACAATGGCATTTTGGTCTCAGTGGCGATAATATAAAGTTAGGATATAAATTGGCCAGTCTTTCTGGTTTGTTGACAACCTTTGTCAAATCTTTTTTATCAACCTATCACGCCTCCTCGCTTTCTCCTCCAACGGCGGAGAAAATTCTCGGATCTGTAATGCAGCATTTTACATATAAAACAACAGGCCTCGTTTTCCTTCTAAATTCTTTAATTCTAACATTTTTCGCAATGCCGAAACAGACTATGGGGTGGATATATAAATGACAAATAATAATTATAAGAAGAAGAAGAATAGAAAAGAAAGAAAAATAAACAAAATACACGTTAAAATTTAAATTTCTGGTATAATTTTGTACCAATTGTCCAGAGAGGGTGTGTCTGGGTTAAAGGGGAATTACGTTTTTTTTATAACCTGGACCTTATTTCTGGAATAGCACTAGCGTACCATAACAAAATATTGGTGAAATGAACGAGTTTAGTGGCAGATAATGTGTTATTTAGAGGCTGCATTTCGGTGCCCCAGTCACTCCCACTATATGGATATACACGGCTCTAAATATCGTCCGAACGACTCCAAATGACACCAAAGTTACATGGGTGAATAAACGATAGTATTTTATGCCAGAAATAAGGTCCAGGTTATAAAAAACAGTAATTCCCATTTAAGCCACCTATCAGTAATGACTTTTCTAGCCGCTACACTCAGTGATCCAAATAGATAATTCGTAGCACTGCGATGTTCGCGAATGAACCGTATCTACTGACCGGCTCTTTAAAACAAACAATTGGAACCGAGTCGCAGTTGCAAGTCATTCTTTTTCTTTGAGAAGATGTATTGGTGGGATGTTTAAGTTTTAATGATTCTGATCCAAATCACAGTGCTTATTTTGAGGATAAAATAAGTCCCAGGCTAGAATCTTAAAAATAAATAAATATCAAAATGAGCCAATCTTGAATGGCGCTATGTAAGGAACGGATCCACAAAATCAGGCTCCCTTCAAATAAATAATAAAACCTGTCTCTAGTGTTTTGCTTTAAATGAATGCTTTTTGAATTTAGAAATTAAAATTCATTTTTGTGCCTAATATGTTCTGTGTGGTTGCTGCTCCAGAACACACTATTAATGTTCATGCCCAAAATATGTGATGATGATTGGCCTCTAAAGAGCCATGGTCTCGCCAACAGTCGGGGGAGCCTGAATAGTGAGACATCTGGACAGGAGTTATAAAAAGCCTACTTAAACATTTCCATCCAACACTATTCATGAAGCTGAACAGGTTATTTTCTAGTGCTATTTTTGCTTCTTGCAGCCTTTTGCCCAATCCATGATCTGACCCTAGGCACTTTTAATAAGGTGCTTGAAGGAATATAAAGAACTTATTGTTATTTAAAACAAATTTTCGTTATGAAGGAAGGTGCAATACGAGGATAAAGCACAACTGGCCCATTGTTTGTAGCCTTTATCCAACCTACTCGGGGTGAAGTCCTAATCATAGATGAGCCATCTTAGGGTCCTCACTTCTTCCCTAAGGTCGCTTTTCGAGATACTTTTTGGCCAAAGTTTTAAGGGTAAATTTATTGTCCAAATCTATCAGGTTTTCAATTTGCTGTTTTTCTCTTAACCGTGCCTGGATTGGAACTTCCTCAATCTCAGAAGAACCTCAGAAGCTTTAAGTTCCAATAAAAGTGACCGATGCTCGCTGTTCGGAGGCCCTTCTTTGTCTGTAGCTCTGAAGAAGAGGGCAGAGGGACTGAGGGATTGTGGACTGTAGGCGTATGCAATACCAGCAACTTTGTGAAACCATCACAACGTGTATTTAAAGTGATTTTGTGTCCTTGGAAACAAATTCTCTTTTCGTTTCATGCCACAGAGGACGAAATTGAAAACAATTTATTCGAGGTTGCACTTTGTGAAGGGAGTCATTGCCATGCCACTGTTCTGTCTACAGACATTGCTGAACTGACTCAACTTCAAAGGGCACAAGAAAGCAATACCTTAATTATACGTAATTGTTATACAGTGTTAAAAAAAATAAAATTACAGTACACTGAGCAGCGCTCAGACTTGGATAGAGTTAATTACAGCAGTTGTTTACATTTCAGAGGGCAGCACTATAATTACTCTTTGACAGCTGTAGTTATTAGTAGCTACCTTGAATGAAGAATTTACATAAATAAAGATAATGAGCTTACATAAAAATACTCCACTGACGTGTTATTGGCTGGTGACATCTTACCAAAAGCATTGTGTTCGAAGTCATTAATAACAAATTAATGTGCATTTGACAACTATTATTTTCTTCTTTCCTCTCCTGGTAGTCATTTCACAGTCCTTCAGATTCCTTTGAATCGTTTTTGTCCATTTTCATCCCATACCCTCAACGCTTTTCATCCCTTTTCATCCCATTCCTTCGTCACTTTTCATCCCATACACGATCCTTCTCATCCCTCGATCCATTTCTCTCACCACCTGTCTACCAATAATCTTTCCCGCATCATAAGGTATGGTCTTTGGGTCTTTGTTTGAGAAAAAATTTTTATCCCAAGGAGGAAAAATTAGACAAAATTTTGTTATAGTAGCTTATTTACTGACCTCGCCAACTGCAACGTACTTGTTGGTTTTAGAGGTCATAACTTTGTATTTTGTTAGCCTCATAGCATAATTGCCTAAGTCGTTTTTTGGCCACTGTTACAATATCAATAAAAAATACCAATGTGCTTGCTAAAAATGTATTGTTTTCCAAAAACATTAAAATATGACTTAGGCAATTATGAGGCTAACGATTTGGAAAATTAAAAATGCTGCTCGCCTACTTACAAAAGGCTTCCTCTTTAAACAAACATCAAGTATTTTAAAATTACTACAGGGTCAGCAGTGAGCATCAACATTAACAAAATATTGGTTCGGCCTATATTCTGCGTAGAATCTAAAATCATATCATTTTTTTCTGCAACATGGAAGGTAAGTCTCCAGCTGTCACTGTAGGTACACGGGCTGTCATGTATCACAGCATGTAGGGAAATATTCTGCCTTAACTGTCAGCAGAGCTGTCATCCACCCTGAACCATGTTCGTTCGACGGTGAGCTCCGAGCTTTACTCCTGAAGACACATCTGTGCCTTTTTGACTGGTTTGTTGTGTCAGACAACAGCACCTGCCGCACAGCGGGGAGGACTGAGGCAAATTGTCACAGTGTGTCAGGTGTCTTTAATGGCTTTTAATCAAAGGTATAGCAGAGATAACAAGGTGCCAGTTTCCTCACATGACTGTAAGCTTCCTCTGATTCTGCTTTCTCATAATGGATGTGTTCAGTCGAAAAAAAAAAACCTACTAAAGTGGGAAAAGGTGCTGCTTGGACTTTCTGCGCGCTTTATATTTTGGGTGAACACATTCTGGAGTGCTGCCATGGACTCAGAGCTGATTGTGTTTTATCTTTAGTTGCACTGCACACCACGCCGGTGCAAAGTAGCCCTTGAGACAGGTTCTATCTAAGAGCTCTTGGGCAAGCTGATAAAGTTTCTTGCTCCTCTGTCTTCCCAGGTAGGATACATCCTTTGTTTCAAATTGACTTTTCAACTTCTCCTGCAGTAAGCAGAAAGAAAATTTCTCGACTAACTTTGTACTGCAGCAGGAATTCTCCCGTTGCACCTGTTTGAGCTGGCAACAGAGAAAACCTTGAAGGGGCAGGAGTCAATACTTTGCTCTTATTAACCGTGTTTCCAGCATCTGTTTTCAGTGAAAAGGCTCTGATAAAGCCCTGCAAACAGCAGGCAAAGAGACTACCCAAGACTTTTTTTGTAAGAAGTTTGTGGACAGAGAAACAGAGAACAGAGAAAGGAAAAACACATACATGACTCCAATGGTATGATGCTGCCATGTGATACTAGGATAACCCTCAGGCAATAACCATCAGGCGTCAGGGAACTACTGTTTTTTACAACCTGGACCTTATTTCTGGCATAAAATACGGTCTTTTACTCACCCATATAACTTTTGTGTAATTTGTAGTTGTTCGGGAGATATTTAGATCTGCGTATATCCATATAGTGGGAGTGAATGGGGCACCGAAACGCAGCCTCTAAATAACGTTATATGGGTGAGTAAACGTTCGTAATTTAAGCCAGAAATAAGGTCCAGGTTGTAAACAACAGTAGTTCCCCTTTAAAGACAAAAATTATTTATTTTTATTTCTGTTTTGTGTTTCTGCATAAATTTCATAATTAATGACTTAAGAAGGTAAACATCACAGTGTTCTATTAAGATATTAGATCATTTTACCTACTTTACATGGACTAATATTTCCCAACCGCACTTTATTTAAAGTCATCATCTGAAACACTTCTACATCTCGTTTTGACTTTGTCGGTGTTGGTTTGATAACCATTTATCTGCGGATGTTCACCCCGTTAGCCACAACCGCGCTAACCCACGGCTAATTCATTAGCTTGCTGGCTAGCTATGTTGGACAAAGACAACCTCAGCGAACTAAACTGAACTATGAAATCATATCAAAACAAAATAGTTCAGTAAAACTACACAAATGATCAATACAAAAATTACAAAATTATTTCTTGCAACGCAGTTTAATTAAGAACAGCAAAGTTAATGACTAGCCAGACTTTCACAGCTCATACATCTTTTAGAGATGGGATTTCCAGCTCTTAGATCAACTGATAGATGTCCTAACAATTATCAGTGAATCAATAAATGCATTGGTGAATAAGTTAATTCTGCGTCCATGCCTCTGTATATGAGGCCCTTGGATGTTTTAGGGCATACGACGTTTCCTGGATTTGAGCATACGCCATGTTTCAGTAGGAAATCCATGCAAGTCTTAGTACATGAGGCCCCTGGTGTCAGTGAAGCAGACGAGAGAAAAGACAGCAGCAGGCAGAGCACCACTTGAGGTAAAGCAGTAGCACACGGCTACTAGGCCCCACAAGTAGTACACATAAAGGGAAAAAAGAATTAAATCAACACCATTAAGCATATTCTAAGTTTAGTATATAGTCTTGGTCATCAGCCCAGATGGAATTGAATGCGTAGCTGTGTCACTATGACTGTAAAGCACTTTGAGTACCAATAGGTAGAAAAGCGCTGTATAAAAACAAGGCCATGTACCATTTATGTAAGGAAAAAAACGTGTCGGTTCAGGCGACTGCACATTGTGAATATTGGATAGAAGTGGAATCACTTTCTCCGTCTTCTTGTTTTCCATTTCGCACGCAGTCCTCGTGTCGAATCCGAACATGAAACTTACAGGCTGAAAATGAGTTCCACTCCAGCTCTTTTTATTCATACTCTGTCTATTACATTTTCTTGCGCACGGTTTTTGTTTATCCTCTTTTTTTTTTTTTTTGAGTGTCCACCTCAGTCAACAGTACTTTTTCCTCTTTTACGTCTGTATTGATGTGAGACATGCATAAAGATGTACTGGACTGAGTTGTTGCATTTGCGTACACTGATCAGGCATAACATTGTCACCACCTTCCTGCTCCTGCTGGGGATGGCTGCTGCCATCAAGGAGTGTCATTGCTATTGGGTGTGAGAGCCTGGTCTGGTCTAGGTGGGTGATACATGTCTAAGTAACATCCACACAAATGCCAAGTGTAAAAGTTTCCCAGCAGAACATTGGATTGTCACAAGATGGTCAGCGTTATTCACTTCACTTGTCAGTGGTCCTAATGTTATGCCTGATCGGTGTAAATACATGCTGTGCTGACAGAGTTGTGGCAGGTTTATGTCTTCCTCTGTGTCACACCATGTCAGTTTCGTCAAGCCTTCACTGTTGAGGCTTGCAACAGAAACCAAAGCAGGCGCTCAGGGCTCAGGACAAAATTGAATCCATAAACTTATCAAGCAAGTCTCGGGTACCTGTGGACAGCAAGATGCTGCAGACCCTTAGGCTAAGTTATGACTGGGGAGACTTCCTACAACATGTAGTTGAAAATCTATTGAACTGATGGAGTACAGCACATTCAGTTTATTTCTGCAGGTCAACAAATCTCCTCCCCACTATTCTTAAGCGTATCTCAGTTCAGCTCAGTTTCTTGCTCAAGGACACTTTGGCACGTGTTGCACCTACAAGATGACCAGAAAGACAAACATTCACCTTCTTTTTTCGCTCTTTATTGCAACACGCCCTCAGTTCAGCAGACAACATGTCGCCACTTCCTAGCATTGGCCAAATCGATGCTATTTTCCTGATGACGCGACCACACTTCCTCCAGATTCACTCGCGTTTACGTTTAATTAATACCACAGTCTCCTCTACCTCCACCAGTCACAAGGAAATTTTGGATTATACACTTATTTTATTTTAATTTTTACCAACTCTCACAGTCGTACAGTATTGGCATGGCAACTGGTAGCCTCCATTATGTCACCCTGTTTCTATAGCATAGAATAATTAACTAATCCAAACAATTGACACTTGAACATTCAACAACATTGTATTAACTACCCAAAATGACAGAAACCATCCTTGAAAAAAATGCATTTGACGTGTATTTTAGTGTTTTAGTTTGGCCCAAGTCCCATCCGCTAGCATGGAGGGGGTGGAGCTTATTACCTATACCGCAGCCAGTCACCAGGGGGAGCTGTACTTGCTTTGGCTTCACTTTTGAGGAGCAACACTACTTTTCGAAATTGATAAACAAAATGAAAATTATAAAGTAGTTAATATTATAGCATTAATATGACTTACAAAAATAAAGGAAATCATGAAATAACCAGTAAACATCAAATAATGGTTTCACTGGCTACATGTGCACCAGGGATCATACCACTAACCCTCTGGTTCATGGGCAACTCACTCAACTTACTGAGACTTTTGTTTCACAAAATCATCAGTACAGTGCAAGGGGTCCTTCGACAGCAGGAGTCAGTCATTTTTACAGATAGCCAGTAAAGGAACTAAGTATTTGACTGTGCAGTCAGTGCTACAGGAATGCTATTTCTGCATTGCTAAGAAAACTGAAAGCTTTGAGAACTGCTTCACTCAAGAGCTGTACTTGAATAAAGTTATTCTGCATTTCCCTGAGATTATGATAATTGGATTGATTAAATTCATATACTGCATCTCTATCTATTTATATAATATGCAAAGAAGGAAGATGCTGGGTGCAACAGAACATAAACCTCAGGATTTGTGTTCATTAAGTCTTCCCTCAAACCATTAGACTGTTGAACGCACTGGAACTGGACTGTACATATGCAATACACTCAATACATTCAGGCCTTTGCACACACACTATGCCGCTAATCAGTCACACTCATACTCTGTTAGTCTGCCTATTAATGTATGAAATATTGCCCAATTGTGTTTATATATATATATATATATCCCGATTTTCTCTCTGTACCTTTGATTAGGTAAAACTATTCGGTCATTAGGCACCAATACATCAAAACAATGACTCAATACTGACAAGCTCAAAACCTAGCTTCTTCTTCGGATAAAAAATGTGTCAGCTTTTAAGGCAGAGAGCCATGAATACACCAACGCCTGCTCAATCATGTTTGTTTTATCAGCAGCCTTTGGCAGCAGCTCCATACGTCGTTTTTCTGGACAACCACCAGCTGCGAGGTATTGGTATTCTTTTGCCGAAAATGCCTCGGGGGTAAAGAATCTTCTCAGTTTCCGACACAGACTTTTCAGTAGTTGTGAAGCTTTATTCCTACCAAAAGTACTCTATCTGGTACTGAATGGGCCTTCCAGGACCGCAAAACTCTGCACACTCCAGTTTACTTTGCATATTAAGTATCTTGATCTAGCAGATGAACCCGGGGGTTGCTTTCTGGTCAGATTATTAACATCTGGCCAATTTGTGGTATTTTTGAGAACAAGAAAACTGGTTTGTGATTGGTGGGATAGGCCCGACGCACACATGAGGTGGCTTGTTATGTTGTGTTGAGACAGTTTTTTTCTTCTTACACAGCAAGTTAAACTCCCTGCCATGATCTGCTTCGAGTTGCTTGAGTTTATCAGTTTCTACGGAGGCAGATATGATCGATTAATTTCACATCCAAATGCACCCAATAATGACAACAGAAACATAGGAGACATTTTTTTTAATTACATCTTGAAAAGGCAATAAACAAATGACATATGAACCAGCAGGATTTAGTGATATCCACCAGTGAGAGTGCTTGTTTGCAACCAACTGACTACTTCCGCCCCTCCAAGCATGTACAACAACCTTCAGTGGCCGTGACTTCAAATTAAAAACTTCTGAAATCTAGTTTTATGTTGGTATTAAAGGGACAACTGCCTACTCCTACTAGTGATGGGAGGGCCAGCTTTTTTCAAAGAGTCGTCTTTTTTGGCACGGCTCCTTTAGAAGAGCCGGCTCTTATGGCTCCCAAATGCCTCCTTATTTAGTATCACTCGCAGCTTTGTTGGCTTTGGGGACTTCAAGATTGAGCCTAAAAAATAAAATAAATTCAGAAATAAATAGACTCCAATAGAAGAGAAGACTGAACGCTGAATCGGGACAGATTCAATTAGCCATTGTACTGAAAACTCACTAATTAGCCCAGTGTTTGGCCACACACAGCGGAAAAACTCTGAAAGAGACAATTAACTTCAAGATTCATGGCTGTGTGACACTGTTTCCGTTGTTGTTCTGACCGAGCCTTGAACCAGCGACTCTTCACATAGCAATAACCTGCAATAACCCCCGCAGACACTGTTTCCATTGTTGTCCCGGGTGTCGAACCGCCAAATCTTGCCGTGGCGTAGCGATATCCCCTCCCCCACTGTGGACCTTTCTTCGCGTAGAAGAATTAGCAGATTCCTTTGTCCTGGCGGGAGTCGGCTTCTCTCGTTCGCTAAAAAGAATCGTCTCTTAGAACCGAACGACACATCACTTATTCCTACAACTGCTTACATTCTCCGTAATGCAACTGATTTCCTCCACAGACTTGGCAGCGCTTCTCCACAGCCACGGACGACACAGGACTCAACATGAGAAAGAAGTGGAGCTTTATGTGTAAAACTTGACATATGGCGGAGTGATTGTGTTTAATCAGCTTAAGTTCAGACCCAATGAAGTGAAACTGTTTCTCTTGAGAGTTGATTGGTCCTCCTCGTGTGCCCCCATTATCATTGTGTCACTCAGTCCCGCTCACTGAGTGGTGATGTGTGAGAATCGTTCAAGCAGGAACGTAACTGCTGCTGAACACAGGGAGACATGAGACGCAGGAGAGTCTGCTGTGTCCTATTAGACCAAATCATACCTAATGAAAAGCAAGATGTGTTC
Organism: Chelon auratus; assembly: GCA_030220025.1. Classification (NCBI taxonomy): domain Eukaryota; kingdom Metazoa; phylum Chordata; class Actinopteri; order Mugiliformes; family Mugilidae; genus Chelon; species Chelon auratus. The sequence continues at coordinate 6,545 of JASGAT010333581.1, read as the reverse complement.
CTTAATGAGCTAATACACAATGTGATTTGTTCCCTATCCCCCAGTGGCAGTGATGATAGAATAACACAGGTATGAATAATAAACTAATGAATTTTATTATTAAACATGACTACACATCGGATTAGATGGTAAAAATAAGCGGGAGTGGCTTGCTGTGTGTTTGCATGCCTATCAATGAGAAGAAGGCAATCTTTTGGGGAAAAAACTGGAGGAACAGTGTTTCCATCAGAGCACTCCAAGCCATACAAGCAAAAAGATGGAATAAATGAGATGACATCCCCCTCACTACACTCTCCTGGCTGAAGTCCTTATATTCCACAAGCAACGCAAAAGCAACAACGGCCAGGGTTGCCAGTGCTCTGCTTATTCCATAGCTGAAGAGTCCTGCATTTAGACAGGCATCAATGGAGGCACCAAAACGGTGTAGCAGGACCTTCATGCAAGTCTCGCATCGCCAAGTCCAGTGCCAAACGTTGGGTGGAGTGATGTAAAGCACACCAACACTGAACTGTGGCCATTCAGATGGACAAGTCTGGGTTTGCCAGGAGAATGTTACCTGCCTGACCGCCTTGAACAGAGTGTGGAGTTGGGTTGAGGAGGGACAATGGACTGTGGTCATTCAGATGGGCAAGTCTGGGTTTGCCAGGAGAATGTTACCTGCCTGACCGCCTTGAACAGAGTATGGAGTTGGGTTGAGGAGGGACAATGGACTGTGGTCATTCAGATGGGCAAGTCTGGGTTTGCCGGGAGAACGTTACCTGCTTGACCGCCTTGAACAAAGTGTGGAGTTGGGTCGAGGAGGGATAATGGCAAGGGGCTGTTTCTCAGGGTTTGGGCTAGGCCCCACATTGGCATACCACAAAATTTTGGACAACGCTATGCTTCCAACTTTTTGGCAACAGTTTGGGGAAGGCCCACATGACTGTGCTCCAGTGCACAAAGCAAGGACTATAAAGAATCTCCTCAACCCCAGCATCTTTGGGGTGAATTGGAACAGAGATTGCGAGGCGGGCCTTCAACCACCACTATTCAATTCAATTCAATTCGATTTCATTCATATAGCGCCAATAACAATACAAATCGTCTCAAGACGCTTTACAAAACCCGGCCTGAAACCCCCAGAGCAAGCCAGAAGGCGACGGTGGCAAGGAAAAACTTCCTTTTGAACAGGAAGAAACCTTGAGCAGGACTCAGCTCATATGGAGGGACCCATCTGCCTAAGGCCAGCCGGGTACAGACAATGATATCAATACCGAAATAGAGTTATTTAGATGGAAGAGGATGTGTCACTTTTTATGTTCTTGTTTTACTGGGCTTCACTACACCAAGGCAAGTAGGAAAAGGAAAGGTGGGGGGGCTCGGACTGTCTGTTAACAATAGGTGGTGTAACCCAGGGAATGTAACAGTGAAGATAACCATCTGCTGCTGTGATGTAGAACGTTTAGCCGTGAGTCTCCAGCCGTACCACATGCCCAGTTCTCACACACCATCGCTGTGTGTGTTTACATCATGCCGATGCTGCCTGTGATTCCACGCGACTCTCGCCAGACTTCAGACACAGCACCCCAGCGCCTTCATGCTGATCTCTGATCTCAACTACGTAACACTGGACTCTACACTGCTTTCTTCCAGTAGACGGATTGCCCCTACCAGGGCAAATAGGACTATTGACCTTTTGTACGCAAACGTGAAGGATGCACGTTACACCTTTACCACCGCTGGGGAGATCAGTCTAAAATCTGCTCCAACCTCACTACAGGTAACTGATTGCAAGGCAACCCACCACCACACGCTCCTTCAGGAAAAGGTCAACTGACTACATCAACTTCTGTATGGATGTTGTTATTCAAACCAGAACTGTGCTCTGCTTTTGAGGACGGCGACCAGGAGAACTCAGGTTCCGGCTTAGCTACTTCCAGATCTATGGTATTAACATAAAAACTAACAGTGACTGAGACCTTTGGCAGTGGTATGCAATATCCAGGTAGAGAAACCACCACTGACTGTGGTGGTTATGACTATGATAGTTACGTAGTGAGTAATGGGATGAATAAAAGCTACAGTAAACAGCTTTATAAAGACCAGGCTTGTAACTTTTAAATTCCGCTTGGAGGTATTCATTTTAAATGATTTGCTTCATGGGCCACAAACCATTAAGTAAACATTGTCCCATGAGGAGCCAATGACATCCACCAACCGAGTCAGATACAGATAAATTACTAATTTACGAGTTTATTTGGGCATGTATTTATTTGTTACGTATCCCACCTTTTAAATCAATTTAAATTGCACAGCATGTAAGCTAAAACAGCTAGGCCATGTAACTTCCCCACCTTTTCTGCAGTGCATTCTGCATTTTAAGAGGCTGCATACATAGCTAAAGCTAAATAGCGTTCAGCACATTGTAGCTCAATAAGTCTGTATTTCTGTATTGCTCGTAGATTCTTTTCCAAGTGACACACTGGGTGATGCCTGGGACATTAAGTAAATATAGTCTCTTTTTTCTGCTTCCCTTTTCTGAACACGTTACCAGTATTGGAACTGTCTTGGAGAGTGAAGTTGCTTACAGTTAACAGGCAGTATGAAATAAAGAAGGACTTTTTTGAACAGAGAATCACATAAAGCTACTCTTGAGTCCTAGTATAAAAAATATAGCTGGATAGATTCAGAATTTATATACTTCAGTGTAACCTTTAATGTATGCATGGATTCAGCACTTCTTTCATGTATATATCATTCGGGAGGGGAGTCGAAGGAATCTCTGAAATATGATTTGAGCAAAGCAGATAATATGAGATATATTAAATTCGTTGAAATGTAATTGGAATTGCATTTTAAATCACCTCTGGGATGATTTTTTTTAACATCACACATGCTAGCACATGCGCAGTAGCGGCCAGAAACAGCCGCCCGCACCATGAGAGCAGCTCAGCTATACATAAACATTTGAAGAGGAAACACATTTCTGAAACGCGAAATGGAGCCCCAAGTGGACAGATCCTGCGGGGGCATGGGGGTAGACTCAAGGAAGCATGGTTGTTGAAACCCACCCATTTAACTCCCAGCTACCGTGTTAGCTCAGGCTACTGAGCTAGGCTAATCGCTATCCGATGTGTTAGCAGCCGGCTAATACGGTGGCCTTGTGGTCCTGTTAGTCCAGTTCTTCATCAAGTCTATCATTAAAGTCAACGTCAACGAGACAAGAACGTCCACTACTTTACGCTGTGGACTAATATTTCCCAACCTCAAACTGACTCGCTTTATTTGAAATAATTGCCGAATGGTTGTCATTAGCTCAGGGGATGACTAGCAGAGAGACCAAGGCTAGCAGTTAGTGACCTCTGGCAGCGCCCATCCGCTAAGTGGGAACACCCTTAAAGGGGAACTGCTGTTTTTTTTACGAGCTGGACCTTATTTCTAGCATAAAATACGGTCGTTTACTCACCCATACAACTTTGGTGTTATTTGGAGTCCTTCAAAAGATATTTAGCTTCAGTGGAGCACCGCGTATATCCATATAGTGGGAGTGAATGGGGCACCGAAACTCGTTCATTTCACCAATAGTTTCTTATGATACGCTAGCGCTATTCCCCATTGAGTACGGAGTTACCTGTTATCATCATCCGGGGTCTGTAGATTGACCTATTAACTTCTGACCTGGCGCCGTGCGCACCTGCGAGAGTCGGCTTGTTCACCTGTAATTTGCTACTGCTAGTTTTTTGCAACATGGCTGAATATCTTTCCGTTTTTGAGGTTATGGACGACGACTTTGTTTATAACGTCCTTACCGTTTCGAGCCAGAGTATACAGATGAGGAGCTCGTTGAAAGGAGGATGTGGAGGCAAAGAGAGGAACAGCTGGCCAAAGAACAACAAACCACTGCACGTCCGCAAATACATAACAGGTAACGCCGGACTCAACGGCGCATTTTTTTGCGCTTCCACATGGGCTTCATTGCTCCGACCCTGAGGTTGCCACTTGGACACACCTCGGTAAAATAGTTAGCTCCCATGCTAGTAGCTAGCTTATTACTGTCTATGCAGACGACAACTCTGCCTGTAGTATTTCTGCGAAAGATCATGACAGTTTAAAGAGTAATGTTGTCATTTTGTCTGACAATTTTTTTGTATCAAAATAGTCATTAGTTGCAGCTCTATTGACGACTAGACCAAATCTACCACGTGTCACCTGAGAACTTCTTCGGTTGAAGGACACAACTCGAAGAAAGAAAAAAGTTCCCATGTTAATATGATAAATTTGGTTAAATGTATTTAGCTACTCATCCAAAAAGTAAATAAACATATTTTTTGATGTGGTCTCAGAGCCACTGCATATAAATGACATATTGAATAACTGAATTTGCAACTTTACTATTATTTTGTTCACCAAAGTTTTTTCATAAATATAATGATTATCATTACAGCTTTATTGTGCCAAGAGCTTTGAAAAGTAAATCGGCTTACTACAGCTTTAAGTTATCCACATACAGGCAGCCCGTGTAGATAAGATGAATACGGTTGCATAAATTCATTTCAAGTTTCTCAGCTCCTCGTTTTAAATCAGATTATAGAATAAATAAATGTACAGATCCCTTTTCTGCATCATACAGCACTATATCTAAGTCTGGATCATTATAAAAAACCTTCTGCTACACTGCAAATGACTCATCGCTTAATTTCCTGACTCTGACCAGCCAACGGACGAGAATCAATCTGTATGCTAAGTTTTTCCGTACTGATCCCGAAAATGACAGCCATTATCCAGATTTACATTTTATCTCCTGCTAAAATAATGACAATAAATCATCGGGGGTGTCACGGCTGTCGATAATTACACAGTGAATGCCCGGTGAGGGGTTTGTCGTGGAAAGTGATCTGCTCACAGACGAGAGAGGGAAAGAGTCTGACAGTGAAAAATGAGGCTGCTTCACATACATGGGTGAACAAATGGAGCGCGCATCATAAATAAGTGATTTTGGTTCGCTTGTGCGCTGATGTTGTTCTCACCGACTGAAGTGTTTGTTTGTGTGACGCACCCTGATCCTGTTCTCAGCGTCCCACTGTGTGTTTCTAGTTGCAAAAAGTGTCAGCAAAGAAAGTAATAACTGTTATTTAGGTTCACTATGTCCATAATTTAGCTTTCATTCATCCTTTATGGAACCATAGTGATGACTTTGTGAAACTACAAAGCATAATAACTTGTAATTATCTCAGTTGCCTCTCTGGCCTATGAAGATAAACAAAAAAAAAATGTGAATTTGTCCATCCTTTAGTTTCTGAGTGCAGGGAAACACAATGCACACATTGATCAGAGGCATTTTAAGGTCACTGGATCCTTGGAGCTAATCAAAAAAAACAGTACATCTGATTGAAGTTGGACCTTTTTGGAAGCCGTCCTTCAACTGTAATTTAAAATCCAGAGAGTGGAAATTTAAAGTTCATTGGCTTGGCTGGCTCTCTTACCTAAAGTCAAAAATGTGAGATTGATATCAATGTACTCTGCATGGATCATGAGCAGGTGTACAGAGACAGATGGAAATCATCAATCTTATTGCCTGGCTTTGTGCAAAGATTATAAAGCAGAGGGAATTTGTTAACCTAGCTCCATAAGAAGAGAGGGAGAGAGAAAAAAAATCGAATCTTGACTCCTAATGAAGGGGAGAAAGGACTTTTGAGAAGCTATCCTCCACCAACTTAACATCAAATTTTATGGAAGAAAACACGTACGTTTGTAACATACTTCTGCACCGTTTTGTAGACTGATGTCTTGTCTTCACTTCATGTTCCAGCCCTCAAACCAGGTTACAACAACCTCACGTTTAGTTTATTTCCGCATTTTCCAGTGTAAAGCTATTAACGACTTTTCCATTGAACACATGTCCAGTGATGTTGGGGACCGAGCAGGCCAGCTGTTGCCAGCTACAGAAGCTGAGAGAAGAAGCTGTTGGCTGTTATTTAGTAGGGGTGAGGTGGTTTGGCAGTCTTGAATTAAAGGGGAACTACTGTTTTTTTACAACCCGGGCCTTATTTCTAGCATAAAATACAGTCGTTTACTCAGCCATATAACTTTTGCGTCATTTGCACTCGTTTCGGAGATAATTAGATCAACGTTTTAAGTCCGTTTTTAAGGCAGTTATGTTATTTGGACTTAAAGAATATTTTGTGGCAGTAAAATAATACATTCGAGTTCAATTAATTACTAATAACATTAATTACTTGGACATGTTACACAAATGATGACATGTTTAGCTGCGGAACTGCATACTGCATACCAGTCTTCATTGCTTACAGTTATCCACTCTGACCTGAATGCATAATTCTCCAGCTGGCCTTTCATACCTCTTAAACCTTTTTAATATGAAGTCTGGTAAAGTTTCATATGCACCAAAACCGAAATTCATATGTTTCATTAACCAAATATAGTCTTGTCAGGCTATGGCCTGGGTGTTCCCACACTGCTTTGCGCGCGATTTCATTCTCGCTGCAAAAGCAGTCTGGAAACCATCGCCCATATTTTCGCCTGAGATAGGGAACCAATCACAGAAC
>JASGAT010333555.1:0-13351 GCA_030220025.1 Chelon auratus | reverse complement strand
ACCGTATAATTAATATTATTTGTTGCACGAAAGAGAAAAAAAATGTCCATCACAGTTTCCTGAATTCTAAATTGACGTCTTCAAATTGCTAAAGATATTTAGTTTACTAGAACGAAATCTGATCCAAACATTTAGAGCTAAGCAGTGTTTGGCTTCTTGTTGATAAATGAGTTGCCATTTAAGTTGATCAACAAGTTGATTAATTGACTCGTTTCAGCTTCACATACCTCATGGAGGAGGAAGTATTGACAAATGCTTGCAACAGCAGCACATTGAACTCAATCACATGTTCTCACATTGAACCTAGAATACAGACACAATTAGTTTTGTTTGTTGTATGATTGTGGATGTACACCTCCCATCAGTGCGTCTGTCGCTTCCTCTCTCCAGATCAAACTGATGCGGATCATTTCTGTCCCGTTTGAGTCAGTGACCTTGCTTCCCAGTGACAGACAGGACTCACAGTTTGTGACACCAATTGGAGGAGACAGACCACTTGAAGCGAAACCACCAGTCTAACACAATCCAATCCGAAGATTGAAGAAGAGCCAAGCGTCCAGCTCCCTGCGACCAGATTCCATCTGCAAATTTGTCCCCGCAAAGAAAAATCTTCAGCACATATCACTGTCTGCAAGAAGTGTGTTGCTTCTGAACAATCAGAGACTTCGCAATCTCCTCCAACCGTATGTGGAAATTGCCTTGTGCCTAAACTGAATTGACGAATGCATTGTAACAGCAATTGTTTTTGTTTGTCTGTTTCTTTTATTTCTATTTATTATGTTATTGAGCTATAAGGTGTATGTCTAAAGGGAACGTTAGGTAAATTCGAAGAGAAGCATGCGACTTTTCAGTTGATCTATAGTTTGCCAGTGTCACCGTGAAAACTGAGCACTCCACCCTGGTCCCAAGTCTTTGGCGAGCCCGAGATGAAAGGAAAAGATCCGGGCGCTGAGAATATTGAGATTAATTTATTGGCCCGTTTATAGTGATATTTATACCCAAATGAAAATCATCATTAGCTGTTAGCACTGAAAGACTGAAGCACGCCCCCATCAGTTTTAAGAAAAGAGGATATATATTATTTATATTTATATTTTATTCATTTTGCCACTGGCCACATGTGTAACCAAAACTACCTATGTTTGTGTCTGTGTAGTTTAGATCAAGATCAACTACACTAGCATCAGCAACATTGTCTACCAAGGTGACAAAAGAATGGCAAACTGTAGTTTCACTGAAAGCTCAGATATAGTTGCATTTTGTTTTCCTCAATAGAGAGCAGTAAAAATACGGAAAGAAAACTTTTAGCAAACCTTAGCATTCCCTGCATATTTTAGTGTCTTAACTAAAGGAAGAGAGGACTTCTCTGCCCTTCGGTTCCTTTGCCATATAGTGTTAAATGTAAGCAGTGACATATTTTTGCAGATTCTTGTTTAGCCTCCTGACAGTTACATCCTGATGTCAGCACAGAAGTGGCTCGTTTTCTTTTTTTTTCTGCCACAAGCTAATCACATTTCTTAATGAAGAAGTAGTAACAAACAAACGAAGACCACATTTTCTCCTGGCCTGATGAACATATCGATTTTCTTTCTCCTAATATCTCAAGGCATAAAACTTTAAGCAGCACAGTTATTCTGAGTAAACTTAGCTATGCTTATTTGTGTTGTAACAGGTCCTTTCTTTTCAGCATTACATTGTCCACTTTCAGAACCTCTAAGTTATTTTTCAGTGATTTTTTTTTTTTTTAGAAGCCGTGATACACTCAGTACAGTAAGCCAGACTAGATATTTCATGGATTTTGCTGAATATCATTGAACTGTAGCACAATAATGAACAAAATGATTTTCTTCTATGTTTCAAGACATCGGTCATGGCTTTACTTTGTTCTCCCTATCAGTGTGCATGCTTTACGTTGCTCCTTTTGTTAAGTCACTGGCCAAAATACTGGCTTTATATTCCATTTGTTTCTTTGTATATTGTGCTCTATCATTATCTACACCTTAAACAAGGCTGCCACATTCAGAATGAGTATTCTGGACAATAAAGGGACTTAAATTAGAATTAAGGATGCCACGGTGAAGAGTTTACATTAAATGATTTAACGACTTTACTTTAGCGAAGACAAACCTAAACTGTTTCTGTGTATTCTCTGACTGAATGTGGCCTTGTTCTTCATGTCAGTATTCATGACCTTGTATTCATGTTGGCAGACTTTGATTGAGGGTATAATGTACGTCACACGGATCGCTTTCTTTCTTCTTTTTCTTTTTCTTTTCCGTCCTTCCTATCATTTCTTTGCTCCTTGTTTGCCAAGTTAGACTTTGCTGTATTCCCAGATGCTTTCCCTTGTATAATATATGAAAAAAAAGAAAATCAAAAGGAAAAAAAAAAACATTTGGCTTATTTTTCACTGTAGTTAGTCTTTTATACAATAATACTGTAAGAATATTTCTTGAATTCTAAATATTACTCTTTCTAGATTTTTGAAAGCAAAAGTTTCTTACTTTATTTTACTATGTTAGATAGTAAAATGTACGGTTATTTACCAGAACCTGTCGATTATTACGAGAAATTTACAAATGGCATCTCAAGAAGACAGCTGAACAGTTGCTCGTAGTCTGGCACTTAAAAAAAAAAAAGCTTTGTACGAGCTCCAGATTTCTAAAAGTGCGACCTCCATCCAGTTCCTCTTCCTCCGTTGTTGATTGATAAAAGATTTGCTCTTGTGTCAAATAAAAGGTATTGTTGATGCACATCGGGAAAAAAAACAAAAAAAACCTGCGGCAACGAGAATTTGAATTTTCTGTCTTTTTCAACAGAAAAACACAATGTATATAACATTTATGTTGCAATAAATGTGCCATCTTTTTTTAAACTCAATTGTATGTGCATTTATTTCTCTCGCTGAGCAAGCACATCTGTTTCTGTTTCCATATTTACATTTCTCGCATTCTGCATTAAGTTTTATTTTGTAAAAAAATAAATGCACAGGAAAGATGAAGAAGGATGAGCTCCAAAACAAGAGGGTTATTTCTCACTTCCTTATTGTTTTTGTTTGTTTTTTTGAGACATTTCTACAGTGGATTTAGGCCAAATGAGTGTTTTATAGTATGTAACTCCTTTTTGAAAATAATACCAGTGGACCATTGTAGTCTGTATGAGAAGTACTATGAATATATGTTTCTATTTTTAATAAAGTGTGATAGCAGCGTACTGTACATGTGCTGTGGTCCTACTTTTGTATTTTTTTCAAGTCTGTAGATTTAAGCAGGATGAAAAAAAAGACAGGTTGTGTATGAAACCTTTACAGTTAAATGGAAGTGCATGAATATTCGGAAATTAAATTAGCATTTAGAATAAGTTTTATATTTGAATATATATTAATGCAATGTCAGTTTATCTGTAGTATTCTTATGTTTTTTTGTCATAAGAAATTATTTCAAGATAGTTTCCAATAGTTCATAGTTTATATGCATAATGCATAAATGCATTTGCAAAAATAAACAATAAATAATGCATAAAACAAACTGATGAACTGAAACTAGAGTGCTGAAATGAAATTGATGCAGCCACAATGAAAACTACGAACCTAAACAGTTTTTAATAAACGTCTTTGGTGGAAGTGGCTTTCCTGAAAACCGCAGCTCTCAAACTGCTACTTGTTCTGTGACTGAAGTTAATGAATCCCTGAACCTGGAGGACTATTGTGTTGTAAATCTCAGCTCTCATAGACATCTGCTCACAATTACCTTCATGCAGATGTAAGCTTGAAGAGCACTCATCACGTCCTGAGAGGGCTGATCCCAGTTCAGTCCTCTGACAGAGGTGTCACTCAGAGGAAAAGTGCTGACTGCCGTTGCGTCTGTGGTGAGCTCAGCGATGCAGCGTAAATCACAAATGTCATCTTTGAATATTCTTTGCAGGGATAAACAGAGAGTGTGAGCGTGTCAGGCTGCTGCTGGTGCTGGTGGGTGTGCATGTTTTCTGTAGGAGTGGGACCACCATGTCTGAAGGCTGACTTCCTGTCATGGCTGCTGGCTGAGCCAGCTGACTGAAAGTCCTTGGCTCACATCCTTGAAACTCAACCAAAGAGCCTGCTGCTCCTCCTGCTCAAACAGTAAGATCATCCGCCTCTCTTCTTCTTTCAGGATGCATGCTGTACAAAACATGCTTATTACCTTCTCCCCTCTTCTCTGTATTGGTTTCTACTCTCATATCTTTAAGACCAATGAGTTCAAATATACACTGCCTGGCCAAAAAAAAAAGGTCACACAATGTAATATTTCGTTGGACCGCCTTTAGCTTTGATTAGAGAACACATTCGCAGTGGCATCGTTTCGCATGTTCTCCAGCACATCCCAAAGATTCTCAATGGGGTTAAGGTCTGGACTCTGTGGTGGCCAATCCAAAAATGAAAATGATGTCTCATGCTCCCTGAACCACTCTTTCACAATCTGAGCCCCATGAATCCTGACATTGTCATCTTGGAATATGCCCATGAACATCAGGAAAGAAAAAATCCATTGATAGAATAACCTGGTCATTCAGTATATTCAGGTAGACCCAAGTCATATGAGTTTTAGGCCATAACCAAAGCTCCTCACCAGTAATCAAGAACTGAATAAACTACTTGGATGAATGGTAAAAATAATCTTCAAGAAAGCTCAAGCAAGTCCAGTCCAGTCTTAGTTTCAGCTTTGAATGGGAAACTTCTGAAGTTTTCTTGACAAATCTCTCATTTAAGTTTTCAGTGACAGGATATTCTTGTTGAGCTGTGATAGCAGATTATTAAAGAAATCCATGATAGAAGTGCACCATAATTTCTGTAAGATTTAAAAGAAAAGTCTTTCGTGGAACATTTTAGTTCTTATTTGTCTTGACCTTGTCATTTATGATTAGAGGTTGATGGTTTGCAAAAAGCTCTTTAATTTCTGTTGCCTGTCTTTTACAGGGGTAAGAACAGGGTATGTAACTATATCTTGACTAATTCAAACCAAACATGTGCACCTCCAACATCCCTTGTACCTGCCAGTTAGACTGAGCTGCCCCTGGAAAGCCTGCAGCCCTTACGGTAGCTGTAGCTGCGTACTGAGCATGCCCAGACGTCCCAGCTGTGGCACCTCAGAGGAGAACAGAGCTCCTATTGTGTGCTGCTGTAACCCAACGCAGTGGCTCAGATTAAAGGCTGCGGTGCATCACGGTCTCTTCAGACACAAATATAAACAGCGAGCTGCTACAAAGTCAAAGGGGCTGCTGGGCCTCCAGTATAATGTGGTTCATGCTACAGTGGCATGGGTTATTAAAAGAACACTCAGTATATAATATAAATAAATTATTTTTTCCCATTCATTGTCGGAGAGAAATTGTTTGAGAAAGCAAAGTAGATGTACTTATCTATAGATAGATATAGATATATAGATATATCAGTAGATGATCAGAAAAGTTCTACACGGTATTTAAATTAAAGCAGCACTACTATATTTGTGCGATTTTGTATTATTGTTGACAAAATGTCATGAGATATTTGTCATATTATTAGAAACAGCAACACAGAGCAGTGTCATTTATTCTGATACACCCTCAGTTGTTAGAGCACACACTTTAAGTACATATACAAAGTTTTAAAAAAAAAGACAAATATTTGATGTTTCCTGTGTCTCAGATGTGAGAGTTTACTGCCTTTTCCTGACTTATAATACATATAAAAAAAACATTTAAACATGTCACCTCAGGCTCTGGGAATTCATGGTCGGTGCTTTTTGTTCATCTTATAAATTAAATGTTCCATTGATTAATTGAGACCATAATTACCAGATTAACTGATAATTAAGGTGATCATTACTTGCAAATCTATTTACAATTTAAAACATTTTAATGACAGAATTTCAATTACAGCTTCCCAAGTCACTGTAGAGTCGAATCAACAAAACAGGAACAACAGTTTAAAATTTCCTTTACTTATTTACCCTGCTTTTCCAGTTTACTAACACAAGTTTGGTTTACTGTGATACTGTTCAATATATCTTCAGCATGTACCTCTTTGAAGTGGAGACTGAATATCACCCATATAACGTCTGTAATCCTGCCCCGGCTTCAACCTGCTCGGAGACATCCTATATGTTATTTATTTATTTATTTACTCAGCATTGTTGCCTACTCCTGCACCTTCTCACAAAGAACATGCTCACTACAGACACTTTGCAGAAATAATATCCACAGTGCACAACGGTCAACATTTTTTTTTCAACATATCTGCTCAGCATAATAAGTACCCCATGCTTTCTTTAGGGTTGTGGTGCTGGGCTCCCACCATCTCCTGCTGTGCCTGTATCACACTGTACAGCATACTCTCTGCGTTGATGCGTTTAAATCTCTGCATGAGCTACGTGTCAGTGGCACCAGCTGCACAGCTCCTCATTAACTAACAGCGTTCATGTCAGCGTACAATCCACTAGATGACGCTCTCGGTTTTTAAAGACATGCACTTACAAATTGCATTTATGCACAGTGCAAATAATTAATGTAAATATTGTAGCGAAATTATTAACAAAATTCGTTTGAGAGGAATCATTGGTTATTTATTGTTATTTCTTTATCAAAATACATATAAAATAAACATTTCCGTACAAGTTTGGCTAATTGTTTATAAAATGAAAAAGTAAGCTATATATTGCTAGTAACGTAGTTTTTTTTTTTTTTTTAGCAATGCATGCCTAAAATATCTTCCTTTCTTTCTTGTTTTCTTCCTTTTATTTTGACACAAACTCATATAAAATAATGACTCATACATTTTCAGGCCCCCTCTCTAATTAATTTATTTCCCACTGGTCTACTGGCAGCTCTGAGCTGAGTTGGCCGTGCCGAGCCGGTCCGGTCCAAGCCGAGCTAGTCCGGGTCCAGCTCCAGCTAGTGATGTGAAAACTGTTCCTGGACCAGCCGGCTGCTTTTGAGTGGGTGGGCGGGTTTGTGCGCTTGTTTCAGGAGGCGGAGCGGCCCGGAGGGTCGGGACGTCCTTCTGAAACGACTCTCCCTCACTTTCAGAAAACAACAGAGGACTAAATAAGTTAGCGAAGTGTTAGTAGCTGGAGTTTATCTTTTTTGAAAGACCATTTTAAAACCAACTTTTTTTAAATAAAAAATAATTGCGATAAGTGAACGAGAGAGACAGAAACGACGCCGGTGAGTAACAAGCATACACTAACTGATCAGTCTGCGCGAGAACACCCGTTAAACAAGAGCGAAATTTTTAGCATTTAACGCCAAAACGTGAAGTTACCTTAAAAAAAACTTAACTTTAATTAAGTAACAAGTGAAAATGTGAGATATGTAATATAAATCCGGAGTCTGTGTGTAACTCTCGGGCTTGTTGTGTTTCATGCCACCTGTTGCATGTTCAAAAACTCGGTCAAAGCAACTTTTACTTTGACTCCAGTTAAAAAGCTACTTAAGTACTTTAATCTGGCGCTCGCTTTGTATTTTTTATTTTTTTTAAATAAAGTGTGTAGTGGTTTTAATTGTGTTTACAGTTGCTTTACAGTACGGTCACGCTGCGTTTACCTGACGCACCAGATTAGTGAACGTTACGTAACGTTATAATATTTTCCCACAGTGTAAATCCTGTTGTCTGGGTTGACTGATTTCACTGTTTAGGTGCCACTTCTTCAGCTGACCCTACTTTATGTGTTTTCCGTGTGGTCATGTGATTCGCTGTTGACACAGTGTTGGGGAACTAATCAGTTCACATGAGTAGATAAAAACCTGTGTGATCTGCGCAGAGTCTCTCTCCTCTGCACAGATCAAAGCCTGGGCCTTGGCGTCCTGACTGTGCTGACCCCTCAGTTCTGCAGCACAGGGGTCAGTGAAGGCACCACTGCCACTATGGAAGACAGCGTTTCTGAGAAGGTTTCCTCATTTTGCAGTGAAAAGCACGATGGGAGGGGGAAAAAAGTTGCACACTTGTTGGAGCCCTTGTGTGTCGGATACATGTGACACTGAAGATAAAAGGGTCTATTGTGTCTTCTGCTTTAGTCCTCCGCAGCCCTCTTCCTTCTTAACACTGTACCTTGACCTTCTGAAGAGAGTGAAGCTGACTAATTCTGGCTAATTTGAAAGACGAGGACAAACCAGTTGCAGTGCTCACTGACTTGTGAAACATGTCCTCACGCTGTGCTAGGAGTGGCTGACATTGGTTTCTTGCTGCAGAAAACCTCTCCTGTAAGAAGGGGTCTGCCAGCAGAACAGAACAAAAAAGATTTTGTGAATTAAAATGTTACCCTGCAATACAAAAGACCAAGGCTGCTGTTTCATGACATATATTTAATGAGGCAATCGTTTGGGCTGCCATTTATGGAGAAAATTCTTCATGAGATGCGTTAGGCACTCGTCATATTTCCAGCTTGGCTGAACACTGTGCCAGGGAAATCCCTGAAATCTTTTGCAAGATAACCAGAAAGGAATGTCTGTTTTTGGGTAATGTATGCGCAAAATAAGAGCCTAAATTAACCAAATACAAAATGTGGTGCCCAACCCTATATTGGGCTAAAGTTTTTCTAAATAGGCCATCGGATTTCCATAGGTCTCTCTTGACCTATTTTATGCTGATGGGATGTTTTATGCTGGCCCCTTTGTTGTCAGTCTTATCAGTGTCTTTCTTCCAGGCCCATCTTGGTCCATCTTTGTGTTGTAGCATCAGGTAGGATGGGCTACTATCAGCAAGGCAAACAGGAACCTGTTGAAAGCCCATTGTCCAGTGAAACACATGGTGGCTGCTGATGGCTTTGACTTCACTGGCGTCTCTGGCATAAAAGTGTCTGAAGAACACTTTTAATATTTGTACACAGCTTGATATTTATTGCCAGCTGTGTTCTCACGATCTGACTACAAATCTGTCAACCTTGACAATTCTGCAGTCATTATAAACGGAGCACAAAGGGGCTTGATAATGTTTTGTTGCCCTCTTTTTCTCATAAGCAGGGGCTGCAAATTACAATGTCATTTTCAAGGATCGACTGTTCTGCGTTTTTGTAACCCTGCACCTTCTTAAGCCATATAGAGGTTGAAGTATTTCCTTCTGTTAATACCTTTTTCTTAACTTGTTGAACATATATTCTTTGTCAGACTCAGTAATCAGTCATTATTATTGTTATATTAGAGGTCTTAGTCACATCCCTGTAAGCCCTCTCTAAACTGTACCTGGTGATTTGTGCCGTTTAAAAGAATGTGGCAGGTGTTGACTCATACCCTCAGAGATATTGGTGTCGGGGATGTTACAGGCACCACAGGGAGCTTATTGTCACATACGTTCTTCATTTGGCCAGAGCACGTTAGCCAAGAACCTTAATGGAAAACAAGAAAAGAAAATGAAAGTAGATGCCATAATTAAATACAGCGAGACTTTAATGTTTCAGTAAGTGTTGAAGTCTGAATTATGTGGCGTCTCATCTCTAACTAATCCAGCCCGTCTGAATCTTGCAGAGGTGGTCCACCTGATCCAGGCAGGGAAATTTATTTTCCTTGTGCATTCCTGATGGAGTCGTACAGAGTGACTGGCATTCCTAACAGTGCACCACAGCGGGGCTACACTCAGCCGTCCCGCCCTTCCAGGCCTCACAGTAATGGAGCTGGTTCATACGGCCTCAGCATCCGAGTGCAGGGTATAGATGGACACCCCTATGTAGTACTTAACAACCAGGACAGGGGTTCTCAATCCTATAATGACCCTAACAGTAATGGGTATGTCGACCCTGATGGCTCTTTTATTGAGAATTACCAGGAGTATGATTTCAGAGGAGGCAAAGAGGCTGGATCCAACAGCCCCTTCATGGAGTACAGGTCTCAGAAGATGATGCACAACACTGGGCCAGAAAATGGTGTCCCAGAATCAAAAGAAAAGACACCATCCACCCTTCTGAACTTTCAGAAGCACCCTGAGATACTGCAGCCTTATGATCCAGAGACCAACTCCCTGAACATTGAAGGTTTCCACAGCCTGCCTTCCAGGCCTCTGCCTCTGGCTGAGACTGGGAACCTACACCCGACTTCTTCCTCTAAATCTGCTGTGCGAGCATCCTTCCACCCCAGGTCATCAAGACTGGACCAGAATAAAGATCCTGTAGAGCAAGAGAAAAAGCAACCTCCGTCCCAGACCCTGAATGATACAGACCTGCCTAAACCGAAGTCTTTGCCTCCATCCCAGGTCGCACAGCCTCAGACAAAACCACTAACACATTCAGCTCAGCCACAGTTCAAACCTCGTCTTACCAACCTGAATCCACCTCAGTCCAAGCCAGCATCTAAAACTCAGCACCAACCAATCCTTCCAACCCAGCCTCAGCCCTCCACTGTGTCGAGTCCTACAAGTGATCACAGTAAGACATCATGCATATCCTCCAGTTCTATGAGCAGTGCCAATTCCAGCCTCGAGCGCACTCGTCGTGAACCTGATGTCCTTCCCCTACGCAGGACTGACTCCAGTGGGCCTGTCCTTCAGTCTTCTTCCCGCTCCCGCCACTCCTCTTCCTCTTCCACCTCTAAGGTGGATGAACAAATGGAGGCCCTGTATGCAGATGCCATAAATCGCCATGAGAACCGGCGTTACATCCCTTTCCTCCCTGGTTCAGGCAGAGACATCGACACAGGCTCCATCCCTGGTGTTGATGAGCTCATTGAGAAGTTTGACAACAAAGATGGCAGTCATCAACGCAGGGGCCGGGCAGGGCGCAGAAACAGGATCAATCCAGAGGACAGGAAGCGCTCACGTAGTGTGGATAGTGCCCTCGGCCAACGAAATGGGTCTAGCTTCCTGGATGAGTTTAGCTGCAATCGAGGCACATTGAGGGAGCATGTCCTGCGGCCTTCCCAGCTACGGTTGCAGAAGACGGCTGGCAGTCAGGAGTCCTGGCTCATGGCTGCAGATGGTAAGGTTGACTCCAGGCCTTCATCCCGTGCCACCAGTGCACCCGGCTCCCCCCAGAGCACCATCTCAAAAGGTGTTGGCTCCATACGGGGCTACAAAAAGCCAGAGACTCAGTCCTCTTCACTACCATTTAAGAGTAAAGAGAGAGACGAAAGTGCCTCTTCTGCTGCAAAGGTTTCAACGTCATCCCTATCGGCATCTCTCTCCAAGCCTTCCTCCGCCACAGACAAAAAGCCCAGTGCAGAGGCAGATGCTCAGGTAAAAAAGCTCTTTGTGTCTAGTTTCATTTATAAATTATTAGATTTAAATTATGATGGTGGGGTGATTTTTTTTTTTTGCTTTGGACTGTTATTTCATTAAGATCTCTCTCTCATTTCCTGTCATGTCCAGGCGACACCTGATCTCCTGAAAGGTCAGCAGGAGCTTTCACAACAAACACACGAAGAGACGGCTAAACAAATTTTGTTCAATTACCTAAAGGATGGGTGAGTAATCTGAACTTTCCTGAGCTTATCAGTGTCTTATTTTAGATTTATTTGGTCATATTCTTTAAAAGAATGTGACCATTGTGAACATGTCTTGAATCGTGAGTGTATTGTTCACTAAGCCCAAATTTAACATGTTGCACCACAAGGCAATTCATCACAAAGGAAACTGTTCTGTAGAAACACATGAGCCGGACTGTTCATGATAAAAGTGAAGGAATGTGGTCTTCTTATACTCCCAACCAGGCTGTGAGCGATCCAGTTGTCAGGAATTGTTTTCTTTTAGAATCCCACTTTCTCACTCCCTTTGTGGTGCAGTGGGAAATGTGAAAAATATTCAGTTTGTTTCTGTAATGGTGGTTTTCATTTTAGGTTTACAGAGGGCTCAGTTCGGTTGCACAGTCTTTTATGTAGGCAAGTCATTGCTTGTGTTTGGATAAAAAGTTAAATAAAAAAAATGAAAAGTTTGCTTTGTACATAATTTTACATTTCACAGGTTCCTACAGTTCTTGGATGTGTTACAGGGTTAGAGTATTGTAGAGAGAGAACAGGAAGCTGCTTGGGTGTGTCGGGCCACAGGTCAGGAGTCACAGGACAAAGGAAAGGAAACACAGATGGAAGTGCAGAGGCTGAAACTGAGCTACATTCCCAAGGCTCAGAAGACAAACATTCACCAACAGGGGTTATAATGGTTTAATGAAAATCATCTGTATGAGGAGCAGAGAGGGGGAGAGAGGAGTATTTGGGGGTTTGGCTGACTGTGTCAGTCTTGAAATTTATTGAAATAATATATTGCTGCTGTTATGTGAGAGTGGTGCAACTTTGGTTTTGTTCATTCTGATGTTTTCACTTAAAATGAAATGTTCTTCTGTGGGTGAAGAAAATTCTCTTGTATTTGGACTTTCAGACATCTGTTGATGAACTCAGAGATGGTCATTGTTTGACACTAAAGGCTAAACTGTTTCTTTTCTTTTTAACTTAAGATATGTTGATGTTACAGTTAAATGGGTGGGTTTGTTATTTTTATAAATAAATAAATTGTCTTAATTAAGAATGGGGCAGAGATTTAAAAATCTGTGGGTGTGACTGTTTCTGTGATACTTTGAGACCAGCTTTTTAAAAAAAAATCATTTAATAATGAATGAACAATCTATATTATCTGAATGCATTAGAAGTTGTGGTGTTTCCTGGGTAGTTGAAGCAACATTGCTGGCTCCTGTTATTTTACCAGATTGTGGACTGGGGCTCAGCAGCAATCACAGTATACATACACATCATACAGCAAACATATCATACAGCCCATGTGTTTGGTACCCATGTGCCTCACAGTTCATTGGACGCGTGAAATGAAGCTGTTTGTGCTGTGAGTTGACACATCAAAGCAGTATGATCCTTCCTGACCCCTTCTAAGCTTGGTATGAGCTCCTCTGTTCCCAGAACACTTTGGATTTAAGTCATGATCCCCTACTACACTAGGAGAACTTTCAGACCAGTTCTAAAAATTAAATAACCTGGAGTGTGTATTAACACCGTCCGTATGTGTGTGTTTGTGTCTGTAGAAGCAATGATAATGATGAAATGACAAAGAGAAAGGTCAACCTCGTCTTTGAGAAGATACAGACGCTGAAGTCCCGGGCCACAGCAAGCGCACAAGGCGGTGACAGCAAAGTGAGATGTTGTTATATCATTGTACTAATATACTAACTAATTGTCAAAAGTATACATATATTACATGTATTAGTTGTATTGAAATCACAGATGTGTGGTTGTCAGTGTGCAGCTCTGCCTTCATACCTTATCTGTCTTCAAGTGAAAGACTCAAGTTTTGTATTTGAGTTCTTTAGCACTGAGACTGTTTACTTAGTATGGCAGGTATTGTCAGTTATCGTCAGCAAATGTACCCCATACTAAATAAATCAGAATCCACATATTTAACTTGTATTTTTTTTTT
>JASGAT010333527.1:0-11289 GCA_030220025.1 Chelon auratus | reverse complement strand
GGTACAATTTCCAGATGCTTGAAGGTGCCACGTTCATCTGTTCAAACAGTTATACGCAAGTATAGACACCATGGGAATGTCCAGCCATCATACCGCTCAGGAAGAAGACAGGTACTATGCCCCAGTGTTTTGGTCCAAAACGTGCGAATCAACCCCAGAACAAAAGCTAAAGACCTTGTCAAGATGATGGCTGAAGCTGGTAAGAGAGTGTCATTCTCCACAGTTGAAACGAGTCCTGTACCGACATGGACTGAAAGACCACTCAGTAAGGAAGAAGCCAGATTACAGTTTGCAAATACACACAGGGACAAAGACCTTGATTTTTGGTCCCCAATCTCATTCCCATAGAAAATTTGTGGGCAGATCGGAAAAGGAGAGTGCGAGCAAGGCGGCCTCCAACCCTGAGTCAGTTAAGTTCTGTCAGGAGGAATGGAGCAGAATTCCAGCAGACTATTGTGAGAAGCTTGTAGAAGGATACCCAAAACATTTGACCCAAATCATATCAATCAGTTTAAAGGCAATGCTACCAAATACTAAGAAAATGTATGTAAACTTCTGACTTTGAAGAAAGTAATAAAAAATTCTCTAAGAAATTCTCTCTCTCATTATTGTGGCATTTAGCAACTAACTGACCTAATAGACCTAAAACAGGAGAGGTTTAGTCTGATTTAACTTCAGACAGTGAGGAAAAAAAGGTTTATGTGTCTTTTAACACATAACGTACGTAAACAATTCCTACATTCACATGAACGCTTTCTCATGAAAACGGTAAACATGAGCACATTATAAGGCAGCACAATTGCAGGTATCGGTAGCAACCATACTTGCAGAAAGTGCTACTTGCTAGCAGTGAGGCTACTGGTAGATCTCTTGCTAATGAAAAATGTAATTTAAGAAAGAAACTAAAGAGTAGATAGCCATGTGAGTGGTTCTTTGAGGCTGCACTTGGGATGGATGTGTTGTAGCTAAGTGAAGTAAATCATTTTCATCATGGTCATCATCTTTATGTGGCATGTTAGAACTAAGAAGATAGTCATTCATTTTGCAGGTGCAAGCTCACCAAAGCTATAAGGATCTGCGCACCACTGAACCATTTTTAAGCTAGTCATCCTCCACAGTTGTTTTCACTTGGTACCAGCAATCTCAGAGATATTTCAAGGGGTAAGAGGTTTGTGAAAGTTTTGGTTGATTAGACAGTTTTTCAAATATTGTTTTATATTTTTTACCCCATTTTTGAATACACATCAATGTGAATCCAACATATTGTAATGAATGAATAAATGGAGGGTGTCGGTTGACAGGGTATGTTCATAACTGGCAGTGGCATGGTCACCCTACTCACTGTACCTTGCACATGTTGAAAATAAAAGCATGAATATCTGAACCTGTGTATTATTTGAATAGCTTAGTATTGAATGCGCATGCAACAAAATATGTTTATACATGGAAACAGTTTTATATAAAACACAATTTTATACTTATACCAATTTTATGCACTATATATACAGTTGTGCTCATAAGTTTACATACCCTGGCAAAATGTATGAATTCTTGGTAATTTTTCAGCGAATATAAATGATAACACCAAAACATTTCTTTCACTTAAGGTTAGTGACTGAGTGAAGCCATTTATTATCAAACAACTGTTTACTCTTTTTAAATCATCATTTAAATCAAACAATATACCTCAGTGTTGCCATATTTTGTGAACAACAGCACAGGTCTGGCAGCATGGTGACGTAACATTTTACTTCTTAATTAAAGCTGCATTGTTGAATTATATCGTGACAAATAATAAAGGCATGTAAGTCATAATCAGTCATGTAACGTGGCTGAGTTTGACTTTGACATAGCCTGTTTACATCCTGCTGAACCCAGTCCAGAGAAGTGCTCACATAACCAGTTGTATAAACGCAAGACATAAAGTCCTATTGAGCACCATATATTTCGTTACAGGGGAGTCTGCACTAAGTGCCAGTGACTGCCAATCTGTACCTTGAATAATGCTGCCATAAAAAGAAAGTATGACTAAACAAGGAAAAATAATCAGCATAGAAGGAGATTCACTCAAACCTTATAAACCGCTTTTACTGTAAAATAAATCAGCTGCCTAAATTGTCACCCTCAGCGACAAAGTCCTGGCACCAACAAGAAATGTCGTTCAAGTGCAGCCCTGTGAGTGGTGGGCTGCTCTGTCTGTCACAGGAGTAATGGGCTGTGAACAGCCCTCCAGTGTTTGGATTGGAAGGCTCTTGGATAGGTTGCCAACCCAAACAGCAAGCGCAGGACTCTATGGGACGGTCAGCCAACTCCCTTCTGACGCTGCCATACTTCATGCTGTCCACACAACTCAGTCACACACTCTAAACTAAACATGCTAACCCTGGTCAGGCCCACTTACAGCTCCCACAAACCCGCCGTTAAAAGCTACATATAGAAAGTGACAGGTGAAGTAAAATTACTTTTCTGTTCTATTTTATTATATTAACATTCTCTCTAAATGTTCATATTTGTAGATTAATCCATTCTGTGCACCAAAATTCAAAACACTTATTACTTGCCCTCTTTTACCACTCTGTTGCAAACTCAATGATTATAAACCAGGGATTATAGAGTTATAGAAATGTCTAAATCACAAATACAAACCAGACATACGTTACAAAAAGCCAAAGCAGAACGTTTTATATGCATTTCATTTTTCTGTATGCAACTGGTGTAAAATAACTGTTTCATTTTTTTTTTTTAGAATTGTTTCATTGTGACATACATTTTTCATGCCACTTCCACTGCCCTCAAATCACAACACAGAAAACAAAGTGTAAGACAAGCTTAACATTTAGGTGTTGCCCAGTAAAGGGCTGCTTAAAGGACCAGTGTATGAGAACTGGGGGATCAATTAGATAAAAAAAGGAATACTGTATTCATATTTCTTTTATTATTATATCATTATTATATCACCTGTTGTTAGTTTAGAATGTTCTAAATAGTAAGGTATCTTCAACAAAGCCCACCATGATGTGATTCCATGCTTTTACACTTGCTCAAAACAGACAAACCAAAAACTGGAGCTTTTGCATTTTTACACCAAGTGGTGGCCTGCATTTGTTCTCCTGTAGGTATAGTTGCAATCTGCAACTTCACCACTAGATGCTACTTCACACTGGCCCTTTAAACTTGTCGGTATTAAAAACATTGGCTTTCATGAGGAAGTACGAGTTTAGTTTAAAATTTCTAATACCTGAAACATCTGCAATAATTCTGCAAATCTACCCACACCTTATACCAGGATGCACAAAATTTACTTGATTTTTGGCATTTACCTTTCTCACCACCAAAGCCAGCAATTAACTTTATAAATGATAATGACCCAGAAACTTCTAAAAACTTGCCCTCGTGTTCACATTTAATCCCTCAAATCACTAAAAAGGTGTCCTCAGCTGTGTCTGCGGTCATAATCACCTTTTCTGTCAACACTGCTGACAGAGGGAAGTCTGTCTGTGCAGGGGAGCACATGAGGGCAGCAGACAGCTGGACTGGAATGGCCTCTGCTGAGCTCAGCGACCCTCTCAGTGATCACAACCAGCTCGTCTTTGTCTTTGCCGTGTTACTTTGTTCAAATACTGTGCATACAGGCGCTGTGAATATCATATCTTTATGGTGTCTAGGTTTAATTAGACCAGTTTCTTTTTACATTCCCTCTCTCCCTTTCAACACACACAGCAGAAGGAGAGTATGAGCAAAGAGACCTATAGATCACTGTTGATGTTATCTTTACTTCCCATGAGGCCTTTCATGTCCTCTCTTCTGCTGTGGCGAGTCAGACCCCCACATCCTGACAAAACCATACCAGCAGAACCAGCAAACCAAGCAGGGGCCCAGATTCTTATGTCAGCCCTGCAACCTGCACCAGGCCAGGAACTTGCCATCAGAGTGAGGATTTATGGAGACCTCGACACCTGGGGGCATTTTAAGCCCCTCCACCCTGCCCCGCAGCCAGGAGGAGCTTCTCTTTGAACAATAACATCCACACTGGCTGTGGCTCCTTAGGGACGAAGGACAGTGGAGGAGTGCTGAGCACATCTGTTTGTCTTAACAACTGCTGCTGTCTGGAGGGCTGAATGGGGGGAAGGGTGTAGATACACCAGTAAACAGATGCAGAGGATGCAGTAAGGTGCTAGCAAAGCAAAAATACTTTAAAATGACTGATCATTCCAGGGAGCAGTGATTCATTAAATATGTTGAATACATATATGTCATTTAGGTCACCTTTAGCATGTCGTACAAAAATCCCATAGTATGTTACAACATGTTGTGATATATTATTAACCATTTGTATATAACATTGTATGTGCACTCATACATTTTGAAAAGCTTGGAAAGGAGATTGCATTCAAACACATGAAACACATTTTTATTTATTTTTTTAGAAGGCCTGAGTCTATTCCCCAATGAGTCAGAACTGTTTTTTGGGGGCACAAGGGGAGACTTACACAATATTGGGCAGGTGGTTTTAATGTTGTGGCTGATCAGTGTACATCAGTAATGATACCATTTCACAAGACCTTCGACTGATTCTCTGATGTTTCTGGGCTATAAGTGTAACACAGCTCAGCAGCAGCAGTCAGTGTGGTGAGACAACTGCAGCGTAACTCCATTACCTCACATATAATCAGAGTACAGACAGCTGACTGGCTGATTAATGGCTTCACCCTGGCTGGCATGCCTGGATATAGATGCTGCCCGAGAGCAGAGCTACTATTAGTGGTGTTTGCGATATGAGGTTAGAATAAACAGAATCAACAGGCCTGTCAACAACAAGGCCGCATCTGAACCGAGTCAGCCTACTGCTCACCCGAGACCATCTGGTTCCTTGCTGGTTCAGAATAGAACGGTTTAGAACATATATAGTCTGTCTGCTGCTGAAAGAGAAATGTAACAGGGGTGAACTGAACTTTGTTTTATATTCTTGTCAGTCATCACATTATTAAACCAATGTGTTTAGAAAAAGGCATTTTGATGGCTGTTAATGCCTAAACTAGCAGTTAAAAGTTTAGCAAAGTTTGTATTATTGTGCAGAGGAGTTAGCTTACTGGAAATCTGTCAGCATTTAACAACATCTTGGTTTCTTTGAAAGCAAAATGTAAACATGAAAACTGCAATGAGAATACTTAATTATGAAAGTACTAAGCACTGAAGATACAGCGCTGATCCTGAGATATGCACCAGTGATAACAGTTAAAGCAAACATTGGTGTCCGAAGTCAGAATAAAGCACTTCATTTGAATCCATGTGTGGACAAAGGCCATTCAGATGTTTAAACTTTAACTCGGCTTTTAACCATGGTCGATGCTTGTCCACACAGATTCCAACAAAATTCCAAGCATTGACCATGGATATGGTCTCATCACAAGGTTTTGCTCTTCACTTCTGTGAATAGAGAATCCTGAAATTCAGCCAGGACTGAATTTAAAAAAAAAAAAGGCATGCAGATTAGGTGGTTTGCTTTTCAGTCTCTCTTGCTATCTCCACAATTGCAGCGTCTAGTAAGAGCAAACCCAAGTCAGTAAAGATGGCATCAGCACAGATGACTGCCGCCTTTCCACTACTTTCCACTTAATTATCTTTGAGCTGTCCTTTCATGTGGAAGTCACGAGTGGGAAACTATGAAAATAGCTATAAAACTGCTCAAGCTGAAAATGATATTTTACACTGAGGCCAACAGGGGCACACATTTCCCAGCAGAGAATGACACTTTCGCTTCTTCCTGCACTTTTCTTTTGTTACCTTTCCCTTATATTCAATATTGGGATTTATAGCTCACATCTCTTGACAAAGTAGGATTATAGATGCAACGTTCATTCTGTTTTTAGGCAAAAACCAATAAGATTGTAAAAAGTTCAATAAAGCAAGACCGGACTCCTAAAGCATTGTTACATGGCAGTTTGATACTTGTTAAATGGCTGGTCTATTCCTTAGTGCTTCTTTGCAGTCATCAGGCATCCCTCACACTGGAGTATTTTCCTCTGGATGGAGCTGGAGGTCAGAATTTGGTTGACCAAGATGACCTTGGCTGACCAGAGTGAGGAGTGAGGATCATGTGGGCCCTGTCCTGCGGTCGGGGACAGCCACTTCCCTTTGGTAACAAGGGGAAAAGCTTATATATCCTGAGCAAATACTAACGACTATCTGTAACCCCACAATGTTCCATAATAACAACCCCAACAGGCTAGAAGAAGAGGAAATGAATGTAAGTGGAAATTTTTTTGAGACATTTAAATGATTCTGCCGTTCAAAAATAGAACAATTCCAACCGAATAAACCGAGCAGATATGTGATACTGGAGGCGGCATTCCTCTGCTTCGTCAGACAATGAGAGAGGAAAACAGCGCATGTTGCTTAACATGTTTTCCAGGTTTGTCCAAAAATCTGGACCTCTTTGCGTCCATGCTTTTCAAGCCTCAAATTTTTCCAAATCCAAAGAGTATACGAAACCTGCCCGTTTGAGCTTGATGAGATATTTTGTTAGTTTTACTCCTACACACTTGTGCACATATTGACCATGATGACAAATAAAAGAGAAAGACCTGACCTGACATATGCAGTGTTTGGTTACAAGTATGTCAATACTATTTGCTGCACCAGAATGCTATTTGATAACTGTGACGAAGAGCGCTTCGTTACTCGACTCGTAAATATGGCACCATGCACTTTTGGCTGCTAGAGTATGGGAACACATGCACTTTAATAATAGGAGCAACAACACTTTATTGAAGAGTTGCACAGACATTGTATCACATTGCGTTTTGCACATTGTTATGGCTGTAGTTTGCACAATTGAGTGTTGGAGTATTTGTCTCCATATTGTCCTTTTGTAGCCTTGGGTTGGCTGGCAGGTGCTGTGTAGGCCACGCAGCTCCACCTGGAAGAGAGGGACATGGGGGTAAAATATGCAGCCATGTTTTTGATTGATAAAACAATGAGCAAGAGCTAAGCTAAACAAATGTGGTGGTGGATGTAAAATAGAATATGTTGCTCTTTAGCTGTATGTAGGTGCAATGTGCAATGAGGTGTATTTTGTACTCACCAGTCTCTTTGTCTTCAGGGTGTTCGGGCAAAAGGCTTCCCCAGACAATGGATCCTGTGTTTTAAAGTTCCGGGGGTAACCAAGTATAAATTGATGTGGGGGGGAGGGGGGTTGGATATGTGTGTTTTATTGTTCTAAATGTAATGTGGTTTAGTGTGGGTTTGTTTTCATGAATTATAGGAATTTGAATATGTATATAGGGTTGTGAGGAGGTGTGTTTATATAATTGAAGGAAAGGAAAGTGTGTCAATATGTGAGCAGGCAGTGGATCCCTGTCGATGAGGTCTCCCGAGGTCATTAGCCTAAACGCAGTATAAAAAGGCACCATTTTAAAAGCTTGAGTGTTGCTGGTCTGATGCTGGGAGATTTCACATGCTCTGTAATATGGATGAATAAAAAGCCTTATCTCTAACACACGCCAAACCTGCCTGTTGGTCATTTTATTGCTGTATCATCCGGCCGTAATTGTGGTCCTTCTTACAATAACATAAGACGTTATTTAAACATCAGACATTCAAAACACATGATCTCTTTGTACGGGCTGACTGCCTTTCAAAATGTCCGTCCTTGTCATTAATTGGATAAGGGGTGTTGTGATCTGATCTCAAGCAGTTGACGGTAGCCTATCAAAATGAACAAGCCGGCGCAAGCCCTGTGGCTACAAATTAGGTGGGAAGAATAGGGCATTTGAAGGCGCATCATGCATCCCTGTAAGTAAGCCAACTATGAAGTTAAATAAGTCTCATCTACTTTTTAAGTTTCTGTTTTGCACTACATGAACTCATTTCCCTCTGCTGACTTTTCAACGACACATATTTAACAGCAATGTGTTCCCCTACCTTTACATAAGGAGTGCACCCTGCATCCCCAAAGGGACCCCGCTCTTGAAGCTCAAGTTAATTTTATTTTCTATATAGCGCCAGATCAACCTTTTCGATAGAAAAGGTCTATATCTTGTACTATTATGAAACAAACTCTACATGGTTGAAATTCTTCTCTGTTCTCTGCATAGGCTGACAGTAGGGAACAAAGAGCGTGCGTTGGAATATATGTTATGTCAAGATAACAAAGACAGACAAAAAATTCTCTGTTTTCTAAACACCCCAGGGTGGTGAAGATGACAACACTCACTCTCCTGTGAGCAGCCACCGGAGTAGCTCTCAGAAGGAAGCAAATCGAAAGATATACTGCAGTGACAAGAACTTGTTCAATTGTTATACTGTCTGCTGTCATTAAAAGAAACATGTGCAATGCAAAACGGTAGTTCCCCTTTAATACTGGTGTTCCTCAGGGCTGTGTTCTGAGTCCAGTCTTGAACATGCTGTACAACCAAGACTGCATCGCCACCCATGGCCGCAACACTCTCATCAAATTTGTGAACAATCTGTCTGTTTCTGATTATTTGGTCAGAGATCTTCACACCAGTGGCCTGCTGAGGGTCATTTTGTAGGGTTCTGATAGTGCCCATCCTGTTCCTTCTTGCACAAAGAAGCAGATACCAGTCCTGCTAATGGATTGAGGACCTTGTACAGCCCTGTCCAGCTCTCCTAGAGTAACTGTCTGTCTCTTGAGACTGTGCTGGGAGACACAGCAAACCTTCTGGCAATAGCACATACTAATGTACCATCTTGGAAGAGTTAGACTGCCTGTGCAACCTCTGCAGGATTCAGGTAACAACTCATGCTATTAGTAATGACACTGACCCTAGCCAAAACTAGTGTCAGAAAAAATGAGGAGGGAAAAAAAAGTCAGAGGCCTCTACCTGTCAAACCATTCCTGTTTTGGGGGTTGTTCCATTGTTGCCGCTCTAGTGCACCTGCTTTTAATTACATTAACACCAAAGCAGCTAAAACATTAAAAACCCAATTTGCTACTTAACTTAACAGATCAATATCCCAGACTTTAACTGACTTGATATCATACTCTGATTAAATAGTGAGCAGTGTATATTATGTTGCCGAAACTGAGATGTACATACACAGAGAGACATCACCATGACAGTAATAATGCCCTTCATTTCTCTCTGCCATGTTTGGATGCTAAAACCACCTTCCCTGCATGTTCAAAGTCAAAAAACAACCTCCAGCATACCGAGGCGCTCAGTCACCTCAAAGGATGGCGGCCAGTTTTTGGCCAGTGGCGGCAAACCGTTTAAAAACAGCTTCTGTTGAGCCCAATTCTAACATCAACACAGGAGCAGCGGAGGAATTCTATCCAACACTCTGTGGACTAGACGGCAAACAGCTTGATGAGCCACTGACACAAATAAACATCAGCGCAGGCCACAAATAAATACCTCTCTTCCGGTGTGCTGAGTGGTAGTCGAGCATCTGGCATGTGCATTAGCGAGCCAACACACATGGAAGGTTTTCCAGGAAGCCACTACTGAAGGAATACTTTATCCGGTATATATTTTATATCTGTATGTTTTTATAGCGATGCTGCCGGACATCGCTGTTTCGGCTATACAGCCCGTTGCTGTGACAGCTCCAGGTTAAGACCACAGTCTTCTGGGAACCAAGGCCTCTCACATCTGCACAGCTCTAAAGCAGCTGGACGTAACTCAAAACTAATTGCTTCCTCCACAACATCCAGGAAAGCATGATATGTGTGCTATCTTCAAGACTTCTCCCTGCAACTAAATCAACATTTTACTGTCATTTATCATCAACTCACTTTGTAGTCTTTGTTAGTACTATCTGAGGAGCAATATGAAAGATGAAGGTAGTTAGTGTGATGCTGATATGTAAGGGAGACATATTTGCAAAGAGCACTGAGAACACAAATACAAATACAAAACCGGAAACTCCACCATCCCCTTTGAAGCATGAGATAGCCGTATTTTGATGGAAATGTAAAAGTTTCAAAACACTTTTTCCAGTAGAAGAAGCAGTCACTGTTCAAATCCATAGTAAACAACATGAATCCAAGCCAACAACAGCCACCACGCTCTGCAAATGAGCAAAGCTGATTTAACTTATATAGTCTATACAGAGGTGAGTGTTTCTTATTCAAACGATATATATATATATATATAGACATTACGTAAGTGACAAAACTGAAACAACAATTAATCTGAATCCTCTAAACTTGACAGGTTCCCTATCAGTTGTGGACATTAGCACGAGTGTGTTGGTACCATGAGCAAAACGATGAACCCAGTAGTAGCAGAAGTCCACTCCCAGGAAGGTGAGCCACCAGGTCCATGCAGATTCCCAGGGTAGCTCCACCAGGCGGTAGTGGTCCCACATATACATGTAAGCAGTCAGCTCACAGCCTCTCGTCAGCAACCTGAGGGAAGAACTTTCAAAGCTCCATTATTATGTAAGTACAGTATGAAGGACATGTTGCAGTTGGACTCTACAATGCAGGATGCTCATCTGTGGAGTGCTGAGTGTGGAGACAAGACAGCAGATTATATTTTCCATCTCTTTCTTAACAAATATCGTAAAGGAATATTACATGGCATGCCATCTGACTTAATCTGATCTTAATCAATGCTAATGTTGATGTCATATTGTTGATGTCATATTCTAAAGCAGATATGATGCCTTTTCTTAACCAGCTTTTAGAACACAACCTTTGTATTTATACCATTTTATATGCAATAAAAATCAATCTTGTCTGCAGGTTCTCAGCCATCCAGGTAATGTTGCATCCAAAAAAATAAGTTGAAACAAGGGCAACTAAACCACAAGGGTTTTTGTGAATGTGATTTTTGCCTGACTATGTTAGACTATGTAGAGGGTGGTGGACATTGTTCATAATGGTCTGGATTTTAAGGCTAAGCCTTAGAGGTACATTGGGGAGCTTGGATATCCAGAGGGAGCCGCTGGTTTGTTGTGGCATCTGGTGAGGATGCCTCTTGGGCCTCTCCCTTTGGAGGTTTACTGGGTAAGACCGAATGAGAAGAGTGTGTAGACCCAGAATTCACCGAGATAATGCTGTATATCTCAACTGGTCTGGGAACGCCTTATCCATCAAGAGGAACTGGAATTGAGGGGAGAGAGATATCTGGAGTTCTTTGCGTCTCAAGGCTGGATTACTGTTGCCACTGCAATCCAGCCTTGGTTAAGTGGATAAAGATGGATACATGAATGGATGGATGGGCGGGTGGGTGGATGAATAATGTATACATATACAGTGGGGAAAATAAGTATTTGATACACCGCCGATTTTGCAAGTTTCCCCCCTTATAAAGAATG
>JASGAT010333513.1:0-11377 GCA_030220025.1 Chelon auratus | reverse complement strand
CAGATTAACAAAGCTGGAATCGATGTGGACAACACCAATTAAAACAAGCGTCTATCTCAACCATGTTCTTCTGTTTAATGAATTTAGCGCTGTCAATAAAGCTGGAAAAAAATTCTCTTTCTTCTTCTGGTATATTTCCCTCAGCTTCAGTGCTACAAAAAGATGAAGTTGGTGAAGCTGGGGTTAAGAAATATTGTCCATGCACCCACTGATGCTAAATAAATTCATTCAGACGCTCTAACACTTCTACATGACGACAGCATGATAAAGAACAGTACCACTGGTCGTAGTCGGCGTCACAGTTGCAGTAGTGACTCGAATCCAGACACTCGTCCTTCAGACCGCAGGCGCACTGCCGGCTGCCGGGCAGAGCTCCGCCCCAGTAGGTCTGGACCTGACCTGGACCTGGACCTCCCACCCACCAGCTGAACGGAGAACCCTCTTCAAGACACACACACACAGAGAAACACACACCATTAATCGTTAATCGTTGTCTGCTGCAGTGAACAGTTATACTTCAAAACACTGAGAAATCCCACAGTAGCTCTAACACAGAGGTAAGATAATGAGTCTTGTGAGCATAAAGTAACCAACAGCTGAATTTGAAACATCTCCACCAGTGAACCGTCACTCATCTACAGTGTGTTTCCATTCAAACAGATTTTGTAGATGTATCCGTTTACACTTGTGCTTCTCTACGTCTTTCTTCTTCTTCTTCTTTTTATGTGTTTAACAACACCCGTCTCTTTAGGATTTTGGCACCCCTCTAGCCGACCAAGCTTTGACCACGTATCACTGTTGTTCCTCTGACAAAATCGGACGGGTAACAAGCAATTATTCTCTCGTGATTTATCTCTGTCAAAGGCATCGTGTACATAGTGGCGGCTCAGGCAAACAGATGTTCTTCTTGTGAGGAACAAAGTTGTGTTGCAGAAAAACTTTTCGCTGAAGCTAACTCGGGAGGAGACAATGCACAACCGAAATGCAATTGATGGTTTAATTACGTATTAAATTAAGTAAATTGCAAAGTCACACCACTCCGCTATGATTCCATATATAGATCCCTTAGATACGCTTCCTTTGCAAAAAAGTTTCTTGCTGTCATTTCCCTCTTAATTACATTTTCTCCTCCACAAACACACACAAACACACCCAGGGTAATAATTAAATCTAAATGTCTCACTTTCCTCCGAAGTATCTCCTCTGAGTAACTTAGATTAAACAGAGAGCCCAGACTTTACCCTGTGTGTTGAGAAGGCGGGACCTCCTGCAGTGGTAGGACAGCTCCTGCTCACAGTGCTCCGACTGACCGATAATGGCTGCAAGCTGCTCCTCCTCGGAGGAGTAGTCAAAGTAGGCGAGGTGTTGGTTTTTCTCGGGGGAGGACTGAACTCTGGTCAGCTCCGTGTTATTGTGCTGGATCACCATCCACGTCCTGTCCTCTGGTGGAGAGGCAGGGAGGGTGAAAACACAAGGAGAACGTAAATAGGAGAAGAGATGATCAAAGATGTTTGACGACAGTGTCTGTGTGCAACTTACCTGTCATGTTACAGTAAATGAGCTGGGGTTTGATTGGTCCGCTGCCGTCTACATCTATGTAATAATGCCCCGATGTGTTGCCTTTGTGTTTGTACGCTTCACATGACTGTTCATAAATTGCTGAGGAGGAAAACATGATTACCATTATTACATATTCAATACATATTCAATCAACTTTAGGCGAATAACATTTACCATCTTGTGACAATCCAATGTTCTGCTCAGGAAATTTTTGGACCTGGCATTCATTTGGATGTTACTTAGACATGTACCACCCACCTAGACCAGACCAGACCAGGCAACCCCACCCCATAGCAACGACACTCCTTGATGACATCAGCCATCCCCAGCAGGATGCAGTTTAGGAACAACTCAAAAAAACATGAAAAACAGCACAAGGTGTTGACCTGGCCTCCAAATTCACTAGATCCCAAACTCATCAAGTGTCTGTGGGATGCACTGGAACAAGCCTGATCCACAGAGGTCCCTCCCCTCAACCCATAGGACCAAAAGGCCCCCCATTACACACCTAACAGCATTCTGCTGCCAGACACCATGAGTCGGTACTGTTTTGGTGGCAGAAGGGAGACCTACACAATATTAGGAAGGTGGTCATAATGTTGTGCTTGATCGGCGTATAACTGCTCTTGCAACACAATATCCTACAGTACAAGAATCTTGTGCTCATCATCTACCCTGATCACCTCTTTACATTTAGCATGTAGTTAATATAAGAAAGTATGAAGTAAATAAGTTCCCCCGCCCACACAAAGTTTTTGTGGGTTTAGGTCTGAAGTCAGTGCGTTTACGTGGTTATGGAGATCTGATAATTATATAATGTTATAATGTTACTCTGTACAATACACACACATCTACACAAACAAACGCAAACTCTAGAGTCAAGGATCCATCTATGAGCAGGAGGAGAAAGTTTCCTACACTCCGCACACATTTATCCTTCTTAACTTTTCCCAAGACGCTGCTCTGATACAGCTCAAGAGAAGTTCTGACCTAAATCTAACAATCAAACACAGAGGTGAGCAGTGTGTGTATGTGTGTGTGTGTGTGTGTGTACGTGTGTGTCTGCGCGCGCCCAGGAAACCTGAATTGGCCGTGATCCAGCAGCACGGTGATGATCACACCACCCGAGCGTAGAAAGATTCAATCAATGCTTGGCAGTGTAATCAAAGCCACAATCTCTTTAATTTGTAATTTGACTCACCTAAAATACTGTAGGCAGTTTCTAAGTCGAAATCCAGTTATGTGGAAAGAACAGTCCGCCCCAGGACTCTCCTTTTCTGACACGCTCGCACCTCCCTCTCACTCCCGTCCTGTCTCCTTCTTTATCTTTGTCTTTGTCCCAATCATCTTTTATTTCTTGGTTTCATCTTTCTGTATTCATACACTTGTCTTTGTCATTTCAGGCTTTTTCACGTAAGGCCCCAGAGGAAGTTAAATAAATCCGCAGTTCTGAAAATAACTAGAAATCTTTAGATGAAGTTCAAATCTTCTGACCTATATACATTTTTTTAAGGACCTACTGAAACAGATAACATTTATATATTAGAGCGTAGTTCATTTTAGGAATGAATACAACTGGAAACCAAACCATCTTAGAGACTCTCTGTTGCAGTTTCTCTATTACATGCATGAATCAAACTGTTGCCAGAGTCACTTAAACATCAGTTAAGACTAGCTGTTTGCTAACCCTTCAAAAAAATGAACCCTTCATAATGTAATTAAATGTATGCATCATAAGTATAACTTCAAAATTGCTTCAGTTCTCTCTAAAAAACAAACAAACATTATTTTTAGTACTTTTAGTAAATCTCATACTACATACATACAAATCCAAATATTAAGCAAGTAAATTGAAGGAGAAGAAGAAGAAGTTCACAGCCGGATACTGATGCTGTGCCTGATGTGTGCTCTTTGAAGTGAGAAGTGGGAGAAATTGTGGCTTTCATCCACAGCAGGATGCCATCCCTTTGTTCTTTCTTCAGCCTTCCCCTCAGTGGATAAAGTGACACTTTATCTGTGCATTATGTATTACCAACCAGGCTATTTTTGTTAAGAGGCAGCATAGCAAATTTGGGGCAAACTCGTCCGCAAGTCTCCACAGGCCTGCAGGTAATGCAGAACTTTCCGTAAATACACATATTTTTAAGCTCATTATGTACTAAAAGCGTGTTTAACTCAATTCTATGTGTCCAAAGCATTTGGGAGAAAATGGACAAGTTAACAAGTTAGAGTTGCTTTGATCATTGTTTTGGGTATTTTGTAGAATGTTTTACCTTGTTCATGTATTTAATCAGATTGCACAAGTTACAAAGTCAGTTTATTTTGCTCACAAATAAATCTAAATTTACTTTAAATCAGATGAGATTATTTGTTTATATTTGTTCTTTATTGAAACAGTTTCATATCATAAAATGTTCCTTCCTCTATAGTGGGTCTAGCGAGAGAAAAACAGCATCATACTGTATCTTATGCACATATATACTAGGGGTTTAAGGATTTAGGATTTTTTTAAGTGGATTTATGCTGCGTTCCAGAAAACTGGGAGGTCTGAAGTTTCAGACCTCCTACTAGGAAAAGTGCTCTGGAATGCTCCTTGAAGTCGGACGTCCTACTAGTGAAGTCGGAGCGTTCTAACCCGACTTCACTAGATGCAGCAGCCTGATGTCACAGAACAATGGCTCGCGCCCATGGAGATACACACTGTGAATGTTAAAACATAATTAACTAGACTATTAAAATGCATTTATCCGTTTTTGTTTTGGTCGTACTAGATACAACAAGATAGCATCATATTACACAACATAACTTTTGCATGAGGATATGTCGCTATAATCTCTCTGCATAAAGTTAATAGATGAAGTGTAGCCTAATGCTAAAATAAAAACAACAAAGAACGAGTCAGACAAAAATAGAGGAGGTTTGTTGAGCGTCTACCGCTAGCTTTCAGCACAGAGACAAGTGTATTACCTATTGCTGGTGGAAAAACTTTGGGCTTTTCGATCATTGTCAGTAACTTTAGAAACAAAACAAGTGTTATCTTTTCGCGGTTGGCCATGTTTGTCGTTTATATTCAACTTTGTTCTCCTGGAACGGTTATAGGTCACACTAGTGCAATTCAAGTGGAATAAATCTGACATCCCAGCTTTCTGGAGCGCAGCATTATATGTGGTGAAAGTCGAGTCGACGTCGACTAGTCAATGACATCACACATAAAAGCACAGTAGAAACTAATGATTTACAACAATGAAATCTAAATTCTAGACCTGAACATATATTGTAGCGTCTCACACACACAAAAAAAATTGGAATATCTCTGAAGCATTTTCTGTGTATAGCAGCTAAATGTCTAATAACTTTAGAAAATGAAATTCACCAACACATTGTTGATGTTCAGCCTCCTTCTCTCTGTCACCGTAGGTGAAGTTGTTAATTGGCTGCCGTTGAGAGGACTTGGACCGTTCCTCTGCTAGCGTCTTTTCAGATGAGTGTGCATTGCAGTAGTAAATTTGTTGCATTTCAGGACTGGCTTACATATTTGGCATGTCACAGTAGTATTAGCTTCCTCTTTAGTGAAGTATTTCCACACACTTGATGAACTGCTGCTCGTTTGCTGCAACGACCCACTGGGATCCTCACCTGTCTTCTCGGAGGCGTCTGTGTTGCTATTGTCACGTGATCAGAGACTAGTCGACTTCCTGCTTAAAGCGTCATGGCACAGAAGTACAGTTGACTAGTCGGTACAACCCCTAATGATACTATATATGTCATTACCGCAAGCGTGTGTACAGACAAGAGCAGAGATAATGGGCCATCAGCAGGTGTCAGAAAGCAAAAACATAAGACCTTTTAAGTCTTTTAAATTAATTGGAAGTCTAATTTACGCGGCATAATGAAGTACCGCCAATCTATTTGGTCTATTCCCTTCTCAACACCGCTAATTAAAGTTCTGAAACAATGCTACGAGAAAAAAAATAAAAAAATACAGAAGGAAATTAACGTTGGGGGACATGTGGCCTCTGTGTTATTAAAGCATACCCAATAAAGACATGCCTGGAATATTAACCCTATTTCCTCAGAGGTAACAACATGCCAGTTTGCTGTCACATTTGTAATGGGAGAACCACAAACACATATTTTCAGATATTAATTACACCATGGGTGAGTGTAGTTGTTGTTAAAGACGAATGTGATGGAATTAAAGCCACTATCTGGAGAATGTAAATCCAGATTCAGCAAGAAATCAATATAAAAATCTATTTATAACAAAAAAATATGCAAAAAACACAACTTAGCTAATACAACAAGCAATTCTGCTATGTATATTTTTCTTGTTTTACTCTGCAGCAAGTTTATATAGGTTTAAAATAACTAACTATGTGATATGAAAGGTCTGCAGTTTCCTTTCAACTCCACAGAGCGCTGTAGCATCTTTCAGCAGATTGTTTTGATTTTAGAAGTAGTATCTCTACTGATTTTCCTCTCATCTGTGTTCCCACTCCAAACAGAAATCTGTTTCAGTTTAGATAATGTAAACACCCACCACTCTCTGCTTTGGATCAGTCATTACACTGACAGAACCAGCTGGTGAAACGCCATAACTCATTAATGAATTATAGAGTTTTATAAGCTGAATGTGTGAGTATGCCACTTTTATTCTGAATGCATTCACCAATAACAGCTTGATAACCTGCGTATATTATGAACCTTCTTCCCATTTACCATACACCCCTTCTTAAATAATATAGAAGAAAGGAAGATGTGCGGGTGCCTTGTGGCCGATTGCTTACAGCTGTGGCAGGTGGCTCCTCTGTAGCCGCTGTTGGAGCAGTTGCAATGGAAGGCGCTCCACGACTGAGTACATCTGCCTCCATGCTCGCAGAGGCTGGGGGAACACCTGGTAGGCAGACAGACAGACAGACAGACATACGACAAAGATGCAGACAGAGCATGAGAGACAAGCCTATTGTTTATCAGAAGTTCTCCAAAAAGTTTCTCAAGGACGTCGGTAAAGGTACAACAGGTATTCAGCACAGCTGTTCTAATGAGAGTGCTTGATGCAGGGACCTGGATAAAAGCAGCCCTAAAAACAAAAGTGCCAATCTTTAAAAGACAATTTCGTTTTTTGTCAGCTGCAGCACAGGTGCGTGTTCTAAGACACAGTCGGTCTGAGGCGTTCCTTTGTTGCTATTGTTAACTAACATTTCATTTTCACCCAGACACGAAACTCTTGAACGCCCACCCAACCTTTCTATCAAGGACTAAACTCACATTTTTATTATATTTGAACAGTTTTGAGTCCAAAGATTGCACATGCAGCCACATTGCTCTTCTTAATTCGCAAAGGACAATGCTTCTCCCCAGCAGTCCCACAGCATATAGAGCACAAAGTGCACGAGTACATATCAATCTTTTTATTTTCCTTTTTGGCTTATATATTGTTATGTAATTTATTTGTAATGTGATATATATTAAGTTAGATTTTCTATGTAATATATTGAGTTTCCTTGGCTGTTTAGCCAGTCTATGTAAACTCCTCGACTTTGCTTTAATCGCTGCGTTCAAAGCCACAACACAGCATGCAATTACAGCTAAGCTATCAATTTCCAGCTAGTGCAGTGGATGATGTTTCCCAACCGGACGAGAACGCATCTGTCGTAGTTGCGGCGATGCTATTAGAGGGTGAGAGGCAGTCATTTGCTGTCGGGAGCCTGCGACATTTAAGAGTCAGCTGCATAACGGTAATTTTGTGCATATTTAGCTGGGACCCAGTGCGATTAAATTAACTGTAGTTCAGCACTAATAAGCTCATTTGCATTTGCGGTCCGTGGGCTCGATTTACAGCACACAGGGGCAGTGCATTAACAGCGATACTGTTCAATGTGGGATATATTTTTTCCACTCAATGAAATAGCACATTAATGCACAATTCTAGCATATTAAAGCAGTTTGAAGTCCAGCTTTCAAACTTGTAAATCTGCAGGACGACACAGTCAAAGGCCACCCAAGGCAGTTTAGTAACATTGCTTGTATTGTTGCTGAGAAACACTTTGGGACATAACATTAAGACCTGGTGCACCTAGGGACCGTGTGTCAGCTTGGCAGCCGGATGTAAGTCAGCAGCCAAACCCTTTGCATCAATATCTAACTATTTTCAAGCAAACTGAAATCCATGGGTTGTCCACAAACCATTCAACAAGTGAGCTTGGAGGCAAAAAATAAAACCCTCTAACCTGGAGAGTCCTCGGAGGAAAAGTGTGTTCACCTGTCCAACAGCGAATGAATTTTTGCAGGTAAGAATCAAAACAATCTTCTCTTCTCTCACACAGTAGGGCAGCGCTCTGCACTGTGGGATTTCAGCGCGGTTTGGCAACGTGTCAGTGCAGTTAAAGGCTGACTCCGCGCAGGGGGGCCGCGGAGGGAGATCACGGCAGTCAAACAACACTCACATCTCCAGAACACGTATAAGGACAGCGTCGTCTCTCGGGCGAGAATAGCAATTTCTCAAGCATCTCATATCCTTCACTGTGAATGCCTGCTCCATTCATCAGTGAATGCTTTCCAGATACAAACTCTCCCGCCATCTCGGTCCACTAAAGCTGTAGCCAGCTGTTACAATGACTAATTGACATGTAAGCGGACGGTGCAAGCAATAGCTTTATATTAATTCTTGATAATTTTACTTTATTTAGAAATATAAACACTACAATGGGAATACTTTTTGTTATTGAAGCTTACGCGTAAGTTCAGTATTAAAGATCTGTTTCACATGTTCTGTTTTTGTTTCTCTACGAGTTTTATTTCTGTTGCTCTTCTCTCTCTGTCACTTCCATTGTCAAAATCACTACTTTTATCCAATCAATGACCTGTCCTTGGTCTCTTAGACAAACAGTCCCTGTTCTTTGAATTGATTGAAATGCTGTGGCTCTGGCTCTGTCGAAGGCATCTCAGCCGAAGCCTCCAAGAGCCTCTGACACCTCCTGTCCCTATTTCCTACCATCGTTTGGGATCATCTCTATCATGTCTCTTCTCGTTTGAGCCTTATCCCCAAAAGAATTTACCTCACAGACTCTTGTTACTTAAATAAATGTTGCTCTACGTGTCCAAATGAGTTCTCTTTACTGAAGGGCAAAACTAGAGCTATGCTTCTGCATCACATCTAACTGTAGGTAAGTAGTAGCTTTGCACCCTTCGCTGTTTCCTGACATGTACCTCCCCTACAACTACACAATGCAAACTGCAGCAACTGTGACTGGTTCGAAATGTATTTCCTCATTCGCGTCTCTCAGTGGACGGATCACAGTAATTTCACCCACCTCTGCCTCCTATACACCAACTACTCAAACGTCTTCTCTCTTATTAATTGTTGTTCAACGGTTGTTCAACATGTATGTATGTATGAATGCTTAGGCCACCAGCATAGACTACAGTGTAGGCTCCGTGTAGATCCGTTGCGAGAGTATAAACAAAACTTAACTGTGGAATCATGTACACAAACTGTATTTAGTGACTGGCTCCACCACCACATTTCCTCTCAAAGTATTCCTTGTGGTATAACACGTACCCTAGCTTTGAACCAAAACTGTCCTTGCTCAAGTTCAAACTTACATCGGTCTTTGTGAAGTTAGAGGTGTAAGAGCACACAGTCACACAAATTCTCCAGAGCAAAGCTGGGTATCCGAAGGGATGAAAGAAAGGAGGTTGGTCTGGAAGGATTTAGGCATTAGGAAGTGTGGACAGTGCAGGGTGGTGGGAGAGAAATGCAGAAACCGTGGGATAGGAGAGGTGAGGAAGAGGGCTGAGGAGGAAGGAGGGAGGGCTAGATGAAGAGAGAGGCATAGATGGAAACAGTAAGTAGATATTTTGGACAATGAAGCCTTGAGGTTGGGAGACAGTTTGGTCTTTGGAGACTATAAGGAGTTATTCTGTTGTCTTGTCTAATCCCTTAAATTAATTACTTTTCTTTTCTTCCAAAACCTCCATAGTCATTTTAATTATTTTTCGGTCAGTTTATTACTTAGCTTTACGACTTTTATTCCAAATGTAGCTCAAAGCACAAAATTAACTGCTTGTAAATCTCAAAAATGAGACATTTTCTTCTGCAATACAGCCTTTCTCACAAGTATCTCCGCTAATCTGTCTTAACTCAGTTGTATTGATAGGATAAAACAAAGCTTATCAGGTAACATATTCTCACCAGGCTCCAGAATGATTGGCCTGAAAAGATTTCTTATTTATTCACTCTTCACTGTAAGAGGAGACGAGGAGGGAAGGCAAGACGTATTTTTTTTCAACATTTTTACTCCTACTGAAGTTGGGGAGTCAACATTTCTTGGCAAGAACCATCGGCAGCTTTGGAAGTTTTCCATCATTGTTTCAGCGTGAAGTTTGCGGGTGGCACACGCAGCTTAGCACATGAACTCAGAGACAGAGACTCAGAGACACAAGCCTGGGTCAAATGGTGTACCATAACCCTTGTAAATAAATCTACTTTCAGGGCTTAAAGTTCTGACTTCTGCAAAGACTTTGTCCTCTGTAAATCTCCACAAGGCCCCCAGCAAGACTAACAGTTTGTCATGCAACATGGCAGCATACTGCACCACAGCTCAGATCACAGGACTGCTGGATTAACTGAGAGAAGAGACTTTGTAGCTTATCTAAAACTTTGTAGTGTGGTGTGACTGTGTCCTATAACGTAGCTTGGATCACAGGACCTGCATCCAATCTCACTGGTTTCTATTACAGCCTCTAGCCAAACCAACACCGCACAGCAGCTCCCCCTCCGATCTGCACACTATTACTGGGCCGGGATGTCCTACAAAGACTTCAAATAACTGCAGTCTGCTGAACAGCATGAGCGAGAGAGGGGGAAAGGTATGTATTTTTATCCTTTGAGTCCTCTCTGCACCTGCTCATGGATACGCTGCCACACCACGCGCACACAGGAGGGAGTCTGGCATGACATGGAGCGGTGAAGGGTAAGATGTATGTTTGCGAGTCCCTGGTCGCGCCGAACAACAGGCATGCCATAAAGTCAGACAGACAGGCAGACAGACACGCAGGCAGTCTGAAACAACAAGATGGGCAGACCTTTTGGTGACCCATGCTTCTTTTTTATTTGTGAATGTGTGTGCACGCTTTGACAAGGCGTATTATTAAGTTGTCAGGTACCTGACAGAAGCAAAGAGGTCAGAATTACTGCCTTCTGACAGCTTCATCTATCTCGCTTCAAAACATATACACTCAGAGAGAGAGCGGGAGAGAGAGCGAGAGAGAGAGAGCGAGAGAGAGAGAGAGAGAGAGAGAGAGAGAGAAAGAGAGAGAGAGAAAGAGAGAAAGAGAGGTCGGGGGCAGGTAGCGCTGGTAATGTCAGAAACTTCATGGTCTTGGAAAACAACTGTGTCTTAAAGGTGCCAGTGTGCTACAAACAAAGCATGTTTCAATCCCACCGGCCCAACACTTAGGGCTGTGTTAACGATTTTTGTTATTTTCCAAAACTGACAATTTCTTTCTTTCAGTTTCTTGTTTTCTGCAAAACCCCATGCATTAGTTTGTGTACGTGGAGTCACTGTTATCTCTGTTTGTTTGGTTTATTGTGTCGTGCCCTTCTCTGTAGCGGCAAGGTTTGCGTCCTAAATTTGAGCGTTATCAACACTTTAGCCAAAGTGTGCAGACTGCAGCCGCACATACGACGGCGAGACTCAAGGAACGGTTTTCCTCACTTTGCTTTTTGTAGAGATTAAACAAATGAGATGAGAGGTGTTAATTAGTGAGCTTTATAGTTTGCTGAAAGTGGGATTTTGCTATCTTTGGAGAGAGC
>JASGAT010333502.1:0-16611 GCA_030220025.1 Chelon auratus | reverse complement strand
CTAAAAATAGTGAACACTGTTTACTAATCACTATAAGCATGTTAGTGTGCTAAAGTTAGCATTTGGCTCAGATTATGCCTCTGCAAACCATAGACTGTATAAAGATGGACGACGGAGTGAAGCCAAATCAAGTAGAGCTCCCCCTGGTGACTGGCTGCAGTATAGGTCATAAGCTCCTCCCCCTCCATGTTAGTGGATAGGACTTGGGCTGAACTAAAAAAATAAAATACACGTCAAATATTTCATCATCAGCGTCATTTCCTGTAATTTTAGGTAGTTAATATAATTCAGATTCAAGAGTCAATTTTCATTTTAGTTAGTTATTTGATGCTATAGAAACAGGATGTGACATCATGATGACTTGCCATGTCTATCACTCTGTGAAGCAGTCCTGTTGGAAAAAAGTAGAGCGGCGCGTAGTGTTAATTAGTGTTACAGAGCTTTAAGTTATGCATAGATAAGAACAATTATTAAAACCATTCTGGTGTGCAGACAAGTCCTCTGAATGTACAACAATTCATGTTAATACATATACATATAATGTTGTCAGGGTTAGGGTCTATGAGGTGTCAAATATACCTAATGTTTATTCATAATGTATATCTGTAATAAACTGTTTCGCAGCAGTGGCTGGTGATGTGAAGGAGACATAAGGTTACCATCAACTTTAATTGATTGGGCCAGTCCTCCCAAATAGGATAAGGCCAGTGGAAATTGGGGAAATTTCATCAGTTAAAAATCCACTGAGATTTATTCAAGAGGGCAGTAGCCGGATAGATTCTCCAATATCTAGAGTCACATCTCTGCCCCCATCGGCTTAATGGACTGAATCCTATGGGAACCTTCACTACTGTGTCACTCTGCTGCACCACTCCCGGCTCGACAAAAACGCTAAAAATATTACAGCATGGAGGTGAGCGGACTCCACATCCCTTTCAAAAAAAAAAAAAAAAAATTCAATAGGCTAGGATTTATCCTATAAGTGCAAGACCCTTCTTTCAGAGTATGGGAGAGCTTGAGGAATCTTATCCACCTCGTCAGCCATTCGGCGTAGGTATATTAAACCACCTCATTCATGGTCTCTGTGCTGGGAGATAGTAGCAAAACATAATCTATCGTCCAAGTGGAAGCTTTCATATCTATCATTTTGATTTAAATCTTTTTTTTTTTTTTTAAATGAGCTCTTTTTGCATTACAGAATTTTCAATTAGCTGATTTGTCTTCACCCTATAGAAGCTGGCAGAACTATTGCCAAGCAAACATGGCGTTCCTTTGTTTCCTTATCATTTAATTGATCAACGGAACGATCTGTAATAATGAATTGTTTCTGAGCAAAATTGTAAATGTAGCAGCAGCATGTAGTAACTGCTTCATTAGCTGGGATTTGAGGTTTTATCAGAATGAAATGTTCATTATACTACTACCTTGGATCCACGATTATATCTGCGGCCAATCAGAATTAGAGCAATACATCAGAAAAATGAGCACATTTCATTGTAAGAAATTACAGCTGGACAAATTCCACCCAAGACAGTGT
The DNA here is from genome assembly GCA_030220025.1 of Chelon auratus. Classification (NCBI taxonomy): domain Eukaryota; kingdom Metazoa; phylum Chordata; class Actinopteri; order Mugiliformes; family Mugilidae; genus Chelon; species Chelon auratus. The sequence goes on along the minus strand of JASGAT010333502.1, from coordinate 15,074 downwards.
GTACTCTTACTTCTTTGTTTGAGGAGTGTGTATGAATTAGTAATAAGCCTAGTGATCCCCTTGCTGCTAAATAGGTTAGAGGAAAGAATATATGATTATGTATGAGGGAAGATGGCGGTTGTGACAGACAGCTCTACATTCTGAATGCCAGATAGGAAGATATAGGGGGAGACTATGTTTATTCTGGATGGATAGATGTATAGTTCCAATCTTGGTGGGAGTGCTGTTGAGCACTGCATGGCTGAGTTGAGCTGCAGTGCAACTCGCCACGGCTCACTCTGAAAAGCCCTCACCCGCAGAGAGTTCCCCAACTGTCACATGCCACTGAACCACGGTAAACAACGCACGCACGCACGCTCACACACACACACACCCAGCCTAGCCATTTTCATTAACAGAACTACTGGCACACTCAGCCCAGCTGGTCCCTGAGTCGACACTGGAACTGCACATCTGGTGTCAATGCTCTGTTTGAGGGAGGCCATCTGGTTGCGTGGAGGAGGAGCAGGAGGAGCAGGAGGAGCAGGAGGAGAGACAACAAAAACAGGCCTCTCATCGATACAGTGCCGTTCAACGTACGCACATAAAAAATGGATCTGTTTGTCAGATGTGCTACGTACTCAGCGTGCATTAGTCCTCTTCCGAGTAAGAGGATTAGATGTCAAAGTCAGGTTTTCTCTCTAAGCATTTGGAGCTAATGGCAATGAACAGATAGCATGTTTAATGGCCCTGACTCTCAGCTAAACACGCGTCTTCTCAACATGAATAATGCCCCCTCTGTACTGTCCCATGGCTACCACGGGGAACTTAATATTACATAATACATAAAAAAAACATTAATAATTCTAAAGTGTTTCCATGTGACTCTGCAGTACATTTCAACTTCACTGTTCCTTCTGCTGTGATGTATTATGTTATTCATAATTTCAGTGCCTACCGGTCTGTTTGGATTAGACAACTGGCTGTTGAAGGGACACCCTTATAGAATCCACGCGATGCTCCGGCTAACTCGGTTGAGCTGCATTTATACTTCACTGGAAACTATACATGCAGTTGAAGTTACACAGCGGCTCATTATACATGGTGTTCTGCAACGTCGCAGAGATGGTTCATGTACAGCTGCAAGCATGAATTGCAAGTGCACAGACACAAGTACAAGCCTAGGCAAAAATCCTCTTAGTCATCTTGTGATGCACTGGCACAAGCCCAGAATGTCAACTGAAAAGGTCTTGCGATGGCTTGCAACCACAAAGATGACAGGTGCAGAAGCAGAAATCCATCGCTGCCCTTTTCAATATATTAGGACTCATAATATCTCAATCACGATAACGTCTGTTCGTTTTAACTGACCGTGGCTTGACTGTGACACCCACGTCGACGCTTGACACACGTCTGCATCAGCGTGAGGCCAAAGGTCAGAAGATGACCACTGAAACCCTTGGATGCACCAGCGGTAATGCACTCATACTTAAAGGCACAATCGCACACAAGCCTGCAAATCCGCCCACACACACACAAAGTGCATTCTGCTGCCAGTGGCCAACTGAATCATGCTCTTATTAAACCTTGATCGGAATTCGAGCTAGGGCATTATCCACTTACAGTTATTAATGCTGCTGATCTCTAGGGAGGACGGAACAAGCAACAAGGGGCTGGGGGGGTAGCACGCCACACATACAGATGTTGGCATAAAAATGCTTTGACTGGAGGTAGGATTGTTTACATTACATGCATGAATGAGGTTAGCATTGTTTCAGTGACTAGGAAACTGGGCAAAAAATACTAAGCAAAAAATAATCCCTTTAAAGACACATTATTATCAAACCAATCGGGAAAGTGGTGAGTACCTGGATGCAATAACCCGGCGCTAGCCACTTGATGGGACATAACAAAATTGCTCTTAAAATCCTAGCCTCAAGGGCCACAAAGAAATTGAGATTCACATTTTATTTCTCCAGTATACTCAAACCTCAACATCTGGTAATTAGAAATCCGAAGACATTCCCTCTCTCTTTTGGAGTTAATTAAGAGTGAGCACAATTACTGCTACTATGAAGAAGTACGAAGAGATAAACATGAGAGTAGGAGAAGAGGAAGTCAAATGAATGGATTTCAAGTTACACGTACAGTAATGGCAGACGGGAAGGCAATTAGAGCTTGGCTGACTGACGGTCTGTAGGCTCTGTGACAGACAGAGGTGGCGTATAACAAAAATATGTTACCGTGTTGCAGACTGGGATGAATATTGTTTTCATGAATATGAGCTCGGCACTGTGCTAATGAGCAAACTGAGCAAAAAAAACAAAAGTGTGAAAGCATTGTTTCTGTGTTTGTGTTGAGAATAACAGCTAATAAATAAATCCTGATCTATATTTCACAGGTTTGACACACACTGCAGAACATCTATTGTCATATTGTAGCCTAAAATCAGCATTACCACCGCTTTTTTGTAGATTTGCCTTAGATTTGTGGCTTTATTTAAACAATGCATCGCCTCTGCAATAAATTGCACTGCGGTTTATGAGAGGCTTTGTTTACAACAGAGGACGGAGGCTGACTGGAAACCAAATTCAATTTTTGCCACCTACACATATGCCTTTTAATTAGATAGGGACTGAATCGCGCAACTGTTTCTGTGTTAGGTTTTCAGTGGAAAAAAATACGTTTCAAGAATGCACTGCGTTCTGCACAAGCGCCATCATTGTTACCACATTCATATGATGGCAGTGTCTTTCTAAACATAATGGATTCAGCCATTGTTTTATGTTCATTTACACACACACTGGGTTCCCTTCAGTTTGTTCATAGGAGGTAATTCACATTAATTGACAGTGACTTTGTTAGCATCTGATTTACACCTGTAGTTTGCAACAAAATGCCCTTCCCTCCACTGCCAGCGACTTAAGGCTTCAGGCAGTTTGTCATCCTTCCTAATCCTTAATAGCCCTTCCAAGAGTTACAGCACCTGTACGTACATCCGCCAAGCCACATGAATTTTCCTCTCAGGGATGGTATCATACCAGCAAGGTCTGACTGCCTGGACAACACGGCGATACAAGGGGAGTGGTGGGTGTTGAACGCAAGCCAAAGCAGCTAGACGGGGGAGGGGGGGACGCACGCAGGGAAAGGGAAGCGACAACTGTGGCTGGATCTGGCTTTGATGAGGAGGCATGAGAAGAGGGGAGGCTCAGTCTTCGAGGGAAGCAGGTGTGTGAGGAGGTGATAAGAACATTGTGGCGGGCACTACACACACACATACGCAATCACGCACGGGCACGCACACACGCAACAAACAAACATGCTCCCGCAAATACCACTCACCGAAACTGCTCACCCAACTTCAACACTGAATTTAAATGGCATCCTTTCAAAAAAAAACACAAAAAAAAAACTAAGCTTGCACCGGTGCAGTCCCTAACACTTTCTGTTCCCTCACATCAGAAGGAGACAGACAGAGAATGATTGTGTATGAAAAGAAAAATTTAAGACCAGAGTGAAAATGATGAGAAAGGGAAAACGGAAGAGCGGGTGATTTAAGGAGCTAATATCGTGGCAAACAAAATTCTTTTCTGCTGGGAGAGGATGTGTGATTTCAGTCTGCGCTTATTGTAAGTGTTTCTGCTCTCACACTTACAGCATACCGCACACATATACATTCATTTCAGCGAGTTAAAGCCTCCCAAGGGAGTGCTCTGTGGCAAAACGTGTTACGGAACAGAGAAAAGTAATTTATGGATAAGATATTTGTTTGGCTGGCTTATTTCAGAATCCATTAAGATTAATTAAGTGTTGCTAAATGTGGTGCTGGGGAGTTCAGATTTCGCAGATGCATTCTCATCATTAGCTCACAGTTTATTCGGCCCGCTTAACAGCTTTTAATAGCCTGAGTGAAGCCAGACTAGAGTGTTTTAATGGCTGGAAAACAGGAAGTACGACTACCGGACAACTGCATGGTGATTTAGTGATTGTGAATGACTATCGAAGTCAGTGTATAAACCGTGGCATGTGAACGTAAATCTAAACACTGCACACATTAGTATAGCATGCACCTGCCTGTGCTTGTTAATCAAAGGCAGGGAATGGGTGAGATACAAAGGAGGCAATTAGGCACTCTGTCATCAAATATTTGGTTTGTTTGGCAGGGAAGAGTGAAGGAAACACCGCCAAGTATGCTCAGTCTACTTTATATCCACCATTATTTCAAATAGACTTTTCACAAGCAATTAGCTCCAATCAGGGATTAATTGAGCTAACGCAGAAGTGGAAAGAAAGTTTTGGAATTGTTCTACTTAAGCATTTGTCCTTAGTCCAATTAAAACATGACTTGATTGATTGCCTGTCTGTTCAGTGTGACTGTTTGTGCATTTGTCTGTTTGAGTGTGTATGTTTGCATGTGTGGATGCAGCACACAGAACAGTGTTTCAGTTCAGTCTGAGGATAAGGCCATCGCCACACAATAGGTACTTTCAGACCAAATAGTTCTGTGAACTCTACCTACTGAGGAGCTCCCCCAAGAACTACCTTCAAGGGCCTTTTTTTGTGTGTTTGCTTTCTCTCTGCCAGTTGGAGTGCTGACGTGATGTGCAGCAATAGGCGGCGGGTGGTATAGCAACGTCACTTATTTCTCTACATCAAATAACACACAACATCGCATATAGTTTTTATTTTGTTCCATTTTCACTGAAGGTCTCCCTTGTGCTGAAGAAAGCACCTATCCTGAAATGCCTGCAGTGTGGACACAAAAAAAAAAAACAGCTACAACAGTTACAGGAACTATGAAAAAGTTTCTGCAGTCCAAAAGCGCGGAAATCTTCAGAGAGAGTGAGTGCATTTTTTTTTTGTACTCTACTCTTTTCAAGAGTTTATAACAAGATTATGTTTGCAGTTCCTGTCTTCTTACCATGGTATTGACTTATATATCGGCACCTGAGCGTAGCTGAACGAAAAGTAACAAGATACTTCCAGCTAAGCTAATTTCAAGATATTGCACAAATACATTAAAACGTGATCACTAAATAAATCCAAGCCAAGCAGGGATGTTTAGTGGCTCTCAGTATGAATAACTAACACTGCCTTCTAAATTCACTCAGACAGGCAAGGTATTCTTAAAAGGATGTGATGGCCTGATCACCTCTGATAAAACCAGAATTCTGAATGAGCGAGAAATGTGCCATAAGAAATTACACTGCTTTGATACGGTTATAAATGTGATGAATATTTACTAGACTTAATAAAATCAAGTAACACAACATCTTAATAATGTACTTTTCAGCATTGCAGATAAACTTTGACAAGTGAAAATTATTATTTTGGTTATTTATAATTACTTGTTCCACTAAGTCCAGGCAAGATTGTAAGTTGATCCAGTGTAAGAACAGAACAAACTATTAACATACTGGGGCAGCTCCAATAAGTGTAATCGAGCCATAGATTAATGGACTTAAGACAAAATGTTCATATTTGATGGTAAAAAGCATTTTGCTGCAAAAAAGTTGACTTGTGCCTTAGCTGAGTCATGACAGAAGCTGGTTGTCTGAAGCAATCCAAAAACAGACAGGCCCCTTTATCATATACAAGCTTCAACCTAGAGCTACAAATTCTGTGAACTTAGCATTTGTACCGCTAAAACATATTTTCTTTTCTCTTTTTCAGTGTGGACAAAATAAAGTGAGGGATTGGTGAGTTGGCTGTTGGCTGTATTAAACATTTAACAATGGACTTTAAAGTGGCAATTTGTGTTGCGCTTTTAAATGAAAGCCCAGTTCTAGAAGAAGAAGTGAACATCCCATTTCATGTGCAAAAATATTCCCCTCTTATCAAACGATGTCAGCCGTTAGAACTGATTTCTTTTTCAGAGAAACACATGTTTTTCCCCCTTCAACATAGTATGTCTGCGTAATGTCCACGACTGAATAGTTCCGATACAAAAGAACCAAATAAGTACTGTGTGTTCAAGTTAAGTTTCATCTATAGTAATTTTTGGATTTCCCAACACAATTTTATATGGAACAACTGGTGGCCCACTTCTAATTCAAGCACACAGCGACTAAAACTAGTCTTATCCACTTTACGGGACGAAAAAAAAAATAAGTGTGGAGATGTTACATCTGATCTGATTAAAAATAAAACAGTAGAAATCCAAACTAGTATCTCCAACAAACATTGTCGATACGTATTCCAAAAACTGTAAAACGGTAGCCCATCCTACAAAATACTGGCATTTTACATGTTTGTTTTGGCTCACATCACAAAAAAACAAGCTCATGTTTTGGTACCTTCTCCTGAGAGTTAGAGGTATATAGGTTAAATCATTTTCCTTATCCTCGGATTATAAGTGCTAATCACAGCTATGGTAGTCACAATCACAGTTGGTAAATTTCAACTGAGGTCCATTTGGTGACATTACAGGTTTGTACTTTCCAAGTTACAAAACGAAAGTCAAAGGCAAAGAATAATAAATTTTTATTATCCACCTACCCTGTGCTGTAACTGCTGGTGTGATGATAAACTAAATACATCACTGAAATCAACCCAAGCAGTGCTCCTTGGGTTCACAAATTAGGTGAATGGAGTTTTTTAATCACCTCATCCATGTTCTCATCTTAACAAGGGCCATACCTCAAAATAGAAATGAATTATGTTAAAAACCAAAAAGGGCTGTGTCTGTGTTTCTACCATTGTGATAGATGAAAATCTATAATAAATAAGAAAAGAAATTAAACTCTGCAAATGCATGGTAAAGTAGCTTCTTATTCTAAATAAATAAAAATCACTTCATTGTCTGACTCTGATATTAGTTAATCAAGCTCAAGTGTGACGCAATGTTTCAAACTTTAAAAGCCATGATTGCAATTTCGTCTTCATTACTCCAGATCAAGAGTCAAAGGGATGGTTGATTTCAAATCAGCACAAGTGTTATTTGTCTTCTGATTGGCAGGGAATAGAGCTGATATGCAAAAACACTTACAGCCTGCCCTAATCTATAGGAATATAACCAAATTTTACTCAATCACAAAATGTTTTATATTAACATTATATTATTAAGCCTATTAACTTTTCAGATAGCACCATGCTAGGTCCACTATAAATCTGTCATGGTACACTGCTGCAAAGAGGAGTTACAATCACCATACACTATAGCTATTATCTTGATTGACTGGATAAGCATCCTCCAAGAACAATGATGATTTTGCAAATCATCGGAGGGAACTGCTGCACTGCAGCTTCCTGAAACCGAACGACCAGTGTCCGGCAGTATAAATATTTTGTTTAATTTGTATAGAATTACCGTTAGGCGCAATTTGCTAAATCTCAGGAGCACATGCACTCCTCTCTATTAGTCCGCACACTGTAGATACTGTAGCATATTGCCAAGAAACAAATGGATATTTCATTTTTGCTTCAGTGACGAGTCCTTTATTTACCAATCGTTACATTGTAATCTGCTTAAGTGCAACCAAAACCCTGAAACCTTATCTGCAGCTCTGATTTGACATTCAGTGTAAGATTCTGTGGGTGGTATCACGACAAGCAAGAGAAAAACTCCCGAAGAGCATGTTTCTTAGCAGACCTGAATAAGGTGAACAAGCTGGATTTAAGTCTGGACAGGGCTGCTTTCAAAAACATTCGACTGCATGGTGCGGATTTGCTCCATTAGATATTCCGGGAGAGTTGTTTACAACAGCTCCAGCAGTAAGAGTGAGTCAAAGAGACAGAAAAATGACTGTCACCCTTTTGTCATTGGTATTTTTTTGCAATATCCAGATCACAGCCACAGCCTCGGGCAAGGCTAAAAGAACACTACTGACCATAAATTGCTTCATCTGTTGGCTGTGGCCGTGTCTGTCATCTCGGAGGCAACGGATGCAGGTCGGCAATATAAACCAACAACCTGGCTGTTTGAGGGGGTTTCATGACCCCCTTGTGATAACTGCCTCCCTATCCAATATCCATCATAAAAATGATGAGGTGTATGTTTGTCTCTATTTTATATGCATTTCTGCACACCCTGACAGAAAGCTGTCAGATGTGAGGCTGGAATGATTTTCCACTGCCATCCATGAACCAGAAAATCCTGGTTGGATTCAGAGCTGTCTGGCTTTTCTGATGTGTAAGAGTGTTGGAGACAGGCCGAGCAGGTTTAAGCAGATTAATTAGGGTGTAGCGAAGACTGTGGAGAAATCTCTCTTCCATAGATGCTATATCCACTGACACAGCTTTGCATACCGACAAGTCCCTAAAGTGTGCACGCAACCACCAGCTCTTACTTGCTCTCCAACAGACACGCACAAATACACTGCACGCGCACGCAGGAGACACACTGCAGGAGGGGTAAAAGTCTGCCACGGCCCGACTCATCCAATAATGATACCCCCCACTTCCATGAATGTGTTTATGCTCGCCATTTCTCTTTCACCCTGTTTTTGCTTAGAACACATTTCCCCTTGTTAGCGCACTAGCAAGGAAAATGCCAGTCTATTAGGGATTATTTTCACTTCCTGTCTCTTCATCAGAACACAGCGTTCAAGTAAACACGGCTGCTGACGACAGTGGACAAACAAAAAACAAAGCATCCAATATGAGAAAGAAAACGTTGACCCTGGCATTAGCAGCTGTGAAAGTGGTGCAGCTTAAAATTCAGAGCTGACGCACAACACCGGTAGTGATGAAAGCTGGTTCTTTGTGCATAACACTCAGTGTTGCTCATGAGCTCTGGTAAGCGAAGAGGAACTTGTCGGAAACTCAAACCAGAACTTCTTATCACTGCCGCACTTTCCACAACCACCCCATTATCCTCTATCTTGTCTCTCTGTGCTGATTGATATTAAAGAAAAGACAAGGGTAGAAAATAGAAACACCCCAGCCACCCCCCCCACCCTCATCACCATCATCATTTTCATCATTACATGAAATATGACCGAGAGCAGAATCCCACAATGCCGTGCAAATGTCGACGCGAGTTAGCATCAAGAAGACACAAGAGATATGCATGCATCATCTGGCCAGGAGAACATCACTTCTGGGGAAACAGCCAGAGGCCCTAAGGAGAAGACGAGGAGAGGAGGAGGAGGAGGAGGAGGAGGAGGGAGGGGGTGAAGAGGAGAGAGTGAAAAAGAATAATAGAGAGTGTAGAAGAGAAGGTAATTGAGAGAAAAGTGAGAAGAGAATGAGGTAAAATATTAGGGACAGGGGGAAAAAAAAGGATGAAATGAGTTGGATATTCACCGAGGCACAGGCAGCGAAATAATACAGAGACGCAATCAGAGAAAATGGAGGCATAATATCCCAGCGCTGCATAATCTCCACAGATTCAAGCATAATGCATAATCTCCACAGGTTCAACAATACACCATGTGCCCTAATTCCGAGCCAATTACAAAGTCTGTGGTGTTTGGCTTGCGTTATATGGGTTCGGATTTTATTGGGAGGGCCTTGAGTGCAGGAGTTTAGGATTTGTGAAAGAGGTGGGGGTGCTCTTCTCAAGGGTGCCGACAGCTGGGGTCCCCGTGCGCACAGCATCTATCCCCTTTGCCTCCTCTATACTCTAATGCCCTTCACTGACCAGATTAAAGCCCAAATGACAAATGCACAAAGGCTGGAAACATCTGTTCTGGAACACGCTGTCCGTCCCTCCCCACGTTGAGCTCTGTTGGTCACTCCTCAGCTCCAGTCCCCATGCGGACAACATCTGCAGCAATGGACTAGTGCACATTAACCACTGGAGCATGAGCCCAAGCTAACCCACAAACCACGGAAGCAGCAACCTTTACACAGGAACAAAGTTGCTTTACAAAACAGCTTTCTGCACTGTCCATTCGTTATAATCAAATGGACGTTACAGATCAAATTTGGTAAATTCAGTCCTGACCAGTAGTCCCACCTATACTGTTTAGAGCTTTTGTTTGTGATGCACAAGAATTTAAGCTCTTAGTATTCATGGATCATATTGAGAAAGTGTTGAAGCTTCCATGAACATGCTGCTATTGTGCACCATCCACTTAGCCTTGCACGTGGAGCTGAGTGCAAACACTGTGCCTCACTGTGCGGCAGACACAACAATAACCAAAGATAAAACCAAAACACAGGTGTTCTGGAAAGCCTTACGTAATACAACATTTCACTTCAACAAATAATGAAATTACACGGCGTTCCATCCCCTCACTGTGAGCCGGTGTAAAGTGTACTTAAGTGTGAAGTTAAGCCATCATAGAGCGTGGGGCTCATGACGTGTTTCCAATCACTTTTAATTCATACAAGAGATTTTTACAGCTGCAGTGGAGGACTTGAAGTCCTCACAGCATACATCAAATGGAGCATGGCAGAAGTGCGCACAAATCTATAAAGTACAAGGCCTCGAAATGAAATGGGTCTGTAAATTCTACAAAAAAAGACTGCAGCCTTTCCAGTCTGTGGTTTATAGAAGTGAAGGACAACAAAGGACATGATATGCTGGAGATGAGAAAGTAATCAAGAGAGTGGTATGGCAAGTATTCAAGGTATGTATTTATTGAGAAGAATCCCGTGTCAGAAAGGCAGCAACGTGTTGATGTAAACAGACTATTCAGTGTAGAAGACATAAATTAAAGCTTGTGATTATAAAGGCATGCAGTGCATACGGTCTGCAGCTTCAGAACCCCCACTGACACTCGTCCAGTCCACTACACTACTACAACATGTCAGATAGGATGGAATGTTTTTGCCACCCTTGTTGCAATTACACCCTTTACAACGGTGAAGATCGAATTGACACACAACAGGGTGCAGCACTTTGTGGATGTGCCAATAGAAAAGGCAGGGCCAGGACGTACAGAGTGCCCCACTCTTTCTTGTTTACAGCATTTATTTATGAAATAACCTAACCCAGGTAAAAAGAAAACAGACGCTTGAGTGCGTGTGTTTGAGGGTTGGATGCAAGAGAGATACTACATTCAGTGGATTTCATGAATTAATCAAGCCTCCGGATATTCTCATTCCTTTTTACTCACTGAGGTGTGTTGCGGGGAAGTTTGATGGCAGTTTATTGCTTTCCCTGGTCCACTTTTTTGTGAATCAGAAGATGGGATGGAGGGAGTGGTTGATGATTCCTTGGTAGACTGATGCAGGTGAATGAATGGGCAAACGGAAGTCTTGGATGTGACACTTAGCAGTTATAACAGTGCTTTGGCCTAGATTGGGTGGGATGTCGGGTAGGCCACATGAATAATGAACCAACTCTGGAGCCCCTCTGGCTGCTTGATGATGTTCCTCACTGTCAGCACCCCGGCCACAGTGGAGACCAGTGAAGGGAGTGGATAGGCATACTCATATCGAGTTTTACATCATGCAAAGAAAGACATTATAATACAATCTTCCAGCTTAACATGCCAAAGACAGAATAAAAACAATACATTTTTAATACTGCTTGGGTTTCTTTTCTTTTTTTTATCAGCCTGAAGATGCCCTCTCACCCTCATCAAGACTTTATGCAGAGATTGCACGTCAATCACTGCGCAGCAACAATTACAAACCATTATCATTTTGCTGAGAGACACATGCCTTAGCTTTGTCACACTCAGATGAACACAATCACACATGAGTAAAGACACCCATTCCCATAAATATACACAAATGTGGCGCAGGCATATGAGCATGCTAGGGTTTTTTTTTTGTTTTTTTTTTCTGACTGCAATCCCTTCTCTACATTCAACTGACTTTATACAATTGTTATAAAACACAGGTAGATGTAGTTTTCTGACAACAGAAGCTGCTGCGCCCAGCTGCAGCTTCCATAGTTGACAGCAGCAATAAGTTACAGCTGTATTTGTAATAGCATGAAGGCCCCATTCAAGGTCTGCTAATGGAGTAGCTTAAGCCAGCGCCAACTCATCTAAAAGGAGATGTAAAGCCATATTTCAAATTCAAATGTTGGAACACGACTGCATTAAATTATAGCCAATAATGTATTGTGTACGGCCCCACAATATACTACCTTGAAAAGTAGACAGCGGCATGTAATGAATCATTTCGCGATCCATCACATTGAAAATGGATTTTGCTGTGTGGTCTTTGCCAAATCCAATCCAAACATGAGCGCTCAAAATCATTTTATCAAATGTCTCCGGACATGTAGCACGTGCAGATGCTTTTCGGGTGTTCAATGTCAAATTGGTTGGATTTAAAAGAAATTTCTGAGTTCATTTTTTTACCGCACAGCCTTCCAGTGCAACTTAACCATTAAACTCAAGGCTATTTTGATAGTATACATTTTTTTTTTTTTTTTTATCTCCCTAGAAGTCTGTCGCTGGCAGCAACAGCCTTCCACACAGCTTTGCTGGAAGACTTTCAATCGGTCGGCAGGACACCTCAGCTAGATAGGAATATCTGGTTTATTCATAACAGTTACCTCGGTCAAAGGCTGTGACAAGTGCATGGGAGTAGCTTGATCTAATATGACCTTTACCAGAGGTTTTCCAGCGACTATCTAAACACAATCACTTAAAGGATGGCACTGACCGCTGGTGCCGTTACACCGATTGTATACAGACACAGTTGTGTCTGTTTATAATTGCCAGATTTAGAATTACAGCAGTGTATTATCAACATTCCATATGATTTTATCAAGCACCATTTAAAAACTCTTTTACAGTACTTTTCATCAAGCACAGACACACAATAGTTCTAATAGTGCCTGTCCCTTCAAATGAATGCCAAGGATAGCCCTTAGACCTGATGATGCATTTAATAAACACTGAACATCCACAACATTCAAGTTATATTTTAGGTGGGAAAAAAATCAAATCTTTACAAATTATTTTTTTATGTGTTTTGCTTCCAAATATATTCTCTATTTGAAACTCATGTACTGTGTCATGACTTAACTGAAGTGTTTCTTAACAGATATTTCAAATCACATTTTTTCTTGCCAGAATTAGAATTGCCTGTTCTGGTTAGGCCAGATGTATTAGTCAGCTGGTGTATCACTGAATTTGAATATAATTATTACAGGGACCTATGAGAAACAGAAACTTCTTTTAATTTATTTTAGATACTCAGATTTAAGAAAATGTCAACCCAAAACGGCCTGGATACATTTTGTAAAATAAATCTGTTGTGGAGTATATTTCTGAAAAGGACAGCGACTCTAAAATGTTGAATTCTACCTTGAATCTCTGAGCGCATACAGCTGCCACAAAGCCACAAAAAAAGATTCAACACAGTAAATCGAGTTAGTGCGCTTCTTCACGCCAGGCATATGTTTCTTCCAACCAACTGTAAGAAAGTGCACCAGAGCTCTTAAAGGTGTTTGCATGGTCCAATTAACACCAGATGCTAGCCCTTAGCTAACTTACCGAACCTCATAATGCACAGACCTCCGAGGAGCGAGCATGGTCCAGTTAGCACCAGATGCTAGCCCCTTATCTCACTGTCTTCAGCCAAAAAATATCCATAAATTAGTTCTAGTCGAAAGCCCTGCCCACCTCTATATTTGTGCTGTTATAAAACAAGACCATGTTTAATAGAGGGAAATAAATCTCCCATCTCCTGTAGCTTCACTGGCTGGATGAAACTAATGGTATTGTTTTATTAATGTCTTGCACTGACGCAAAGACCCACTAACAAATGATAAGACATGAAGGATTATAATCAGATAGGTTAAAACACTTCATTCAGATTCTGCTGCTGCAGCATGGACCACAACTGAACATCAATCATCTGTACATTACAGCAGAGTTAGGGCTATTCTACTTACCTGAACTAAATGCAGACTACATCATTCATACTGTAATTACCACAGGTCTCAATCACAGACTTGTTTTTAAGCACTGAACAACACTCTTATTTAAAGAATTTCAATTGGTATTAGGTAGCACTGATGCCTCACAGTGAGAAGGTCCTGGGTTTGAATCCATGGGCCAACTGGGCCTTTCTATGTGGAGTTTGCATGTTCTCCCTGTGTCTGCATGGGTTCTCTCCGGGTACTCCGGCTTCCTCCCACCGTCCAAAGACATGCTGGTTAGGTTAATTGGTGATCCTAAATTGGCTGTAGGTGTGAATGTGAGTGTGAATGGTTGTCCGTCTCTCTGTGTTAGCCCCTGCGATAGACTGGAGATCTGTCTAGGGTGTACCCCGCCTCTCGCCCGATGATGATAGCTGGGATATTCTCCAGCAGACCCCGCGACCCTTAACAGCAATAAGCGGTTACAGTCTCAGCTTTGTTTTTGATTGCCTTAACATGGCTGCTGTCAATAGTTATATGTAGCTCACTGGCACACAGGTAATTGATGGCTGATTACAGGCTGCCTAGCAACAACAAGATACGCCCACTGCAAAAGAAAAATAAATAAAATAAAATAAAAAATGTGATTGGGATCACACTTGCAGGGGTGAGAAGCATTACTTTTTTCAGTGTAATCACCCCCTAAGGCTTTTAAAGAATTATGCTCTTGTAGTGCAGGTGAACTGACAGCTTTACACATCTTAGTTGTGTCTGTCCTTGAGAGATATTGCTTTTCTGTTCTCGTGCATATAATGTATTCTTGAACTGAGAATTAAGATTGGAGATAAGATATTTCTTCGTTCACAGGCCAGATATTACTGATTCAATCATGTTAACACCTGCTAGAATGGTACATCATAGTGTTTTCATTGCCGTATCTCTAAAATTGTTGTGAACTGCCCTAGAGATGTCGAGATGACTGCTAATGGTAAAGGGACTGCAATTACAACGATCAGGCACAACATTAAAACCACTGACAGGAGAGGTAAATGACATTGACCATCTAGTGACAATAGAAATTGTCTGGCTGGGAACTTCTGGACCTGGCGTTCATGTGGATGTCACTTAGACATGCACCTAGACTAGACCAGGCACCCCCACCCCATAGCAATGACACTCCTTGATGGCAGCATCCATCCCCAGCAGGATGCAGCCTGACACAGGGACACACAAAAAAAATGGTTTAAGAACAACTCAAAAAACATGAAGAACAGCACAAGGTGTTGACCAGGCCTTCAATTTCACTAGCTCCCAAACTGATCAAGTATCTGTGGGATGATCCACAGAGGCCCCTCCCCTCAACCCATAGGACCCAAAG
>JASGAT010333493.1:0-10000 GCA_030220025.1 Chelon auratus | reverse complement strand
ATTTGAAGATTATGCCCTAGCAAGTCAGTCAAGTTGAAAGCCAAAGAAGTAAGCTGTCAAATGCTTTTTATCTCATGTTTTTATCTGCTGCAGAGCCTGAGAAACTAAGGTTTTAGTGTTGACATATTCTGAAAAACCTCAGGTTTTGAGAGGGGGTTTACAGAAGAGTGTTTAGGCCTGAATGGGTTAATATTAGCGTTGCAATTAGCAACCTGGATATTTATCATGACAGGTAACAACGAGTGTATTAGCTTTAAAATGAAGCTGAGCTGCCCGACTCTTTCTTCCTACCTATATATGGACACTTTCCGCTTGGTTTCTAATTGCACCAGCTGGAGGTTCAAGGTCAAAGTATGCTACCCATGTAGACGCGCTACTAAATGTGTTACTGTCTGCATACCGGTCCTTTCTGTATGCATCTGTAGCGGAGACCGTGCGCGGGGAGGGGCGTGATCCGCAACGCCAGTTTAATAAAGAGTTAACACGCAGCGACTATCCAGAGTCACTAACGGCAAACGCGGGAGGAAGAGGAGCGAACTGGA
This sequence comes from Chelon auratus, assembly GCA_030220025.1. Classification (NCBI taxonomy): domain Eukaryota; kingdom Metazoa; phylum Chordata; class Actinopteri; order Mugiliformes; family Mugilidae; genus Chelon; species Chelon auratus. Next base: position 9,458 of record JASGAT010333493.1, on the reverse strand, counting down.
CAGGTGAGGACTGAAAAGACCCGACGGTAAACTACACCGACCAAGACGACATCTTGTTGAAACCGTTGAACAAATTACCACACCAAAAATAATTTGCAGAGAGAGAGAGAGAGGGGGAGGTTGGCCTCTAGATATGAGGGTCGCTGTGGAAAGTTACATCAAGGTAGAAACCCGACACTGGGGGATTGACTGTACTCCGCGTGACTGCTAATATTCTTGCAAGCCAACACTTGGCCGCCATACTTAAAGCCCCCGACCCCGCTCTGTCAAGAGGAACGCTGCTGAGCTATAAAGAACAGAGGGCAGGAGAGGGTCATGGTCTCAGATGGTGGGGGATCACTAGACCATATGCAACCTCAGTGACCACGTCGCACACAACATGGCTTGGCTGCTATAATAATATCTGTGACAAGCTTCAGTGAGTACGCCAAATAGACATGTCCAATAAACACTTAGAGTTTTCAAGAGACAGACTTTAGTGTACTGCAGGTCTGAGAAACCTGACACGGTGGTCTCCAACACCTAACTAGGAGCAGGCAGACTCAAGGTATTATAATCATCGCTGTGAAACGCCCGAAGCCTGGAGGTAGCTTCCCTGCTGTCCTACGAGAGGCGTGTCTTTGCAAGAGGAGCCAGCTCTGGTATTCCTCAGTGCATCAGGTATTCAGACATTCTGCCACGAGAACACCTGCTCCAATTACCTAACTGCTTTTGACATTTGAGGCTGCACATGTGTTAGCATGCTGTAATAATTTGCCCTTGACGCTTTGGGCCGTGTTGGTGCACGCTAGCCGTTGAAACATGCTCACAATCAGCTGGATCTAGAAAAAGACCAAAGCTAAAGTTCAGGGAAAGACACAGCTCTTCGAATGTCTGGGGGCGGCAGTGTGATGCAGCAAGTAAGAGGCTATATGCAAATTAATTTAAAAAAAACGAACATTAGGTGTCTATTAAGTCATTTATGGTCTTGTAGTTGAGTTCTCTGCTGACAGGTTAAAACTGGGGCCATCAATGGATTTACTTATTTAATCACACTTTTATTTATCCGTACTAAATGTATCTTAAACTGGTTTTGAATGCTTTTAACATTAATATACAACTATGCTAGCTTTACGCAAATGTTTCTTACTATTACCAATTACCAAATTCTACAGATTTTTGGCTGTTTTGACATTACAGGACCAGAGGTCGCGTTAACCGAATATTTTCCGTCATTGACCGTTTTTTTTAAAAATGTGGCGGAAAAATCTGAAGGCCATCCGTCATTTTGACAGATTGCAGTTCACACCCCTGACCACTTGGTGGCGAGTGACCTTATTAATTGGCTCTTGTCTCTATATCGCAGTTTGCGTTCCAAATATCGCGGAACTTTTGTCGGTGCACGATTTCCTGGTACACCGATTATACCGATGCACACGTCAGAACTCGGCTAACCATAGTCTATGCAGCTAACGGCTACCAAAATGGAATTCGCATCCCACCGAAGCACTTCAACCCTATGGTACCGTCTAAGAGCTGTTTGCGCTAGCAGTCCCGTTCCGAGTACGGACAAGACGTGTCAGCAGCCGAAACTTTTTTTGTTACCATTTAAAGTCAATACTGTTCTGAAACTTTAATGAAAATGAAATGCTACTGAATATGTTTTGAATATGTATCATTTCATAAAATTAAAGTGACGGGTAAAAATAGATTATGACAAGATTTTTATGTCCCTGTCAGTCAAATGACAGACAACGAGAAGGTCTAGCGCAACCTCTGTACAGGACGTTTTACTGCCCTTCACAGAGTGGAATTACTTACGACCACACTTCAGATTCTAATTGCTTTCCACAGCCTTATGTTGCTGATTTGATCAGTTCCTGACTGCACAAATTCGAGGCAGATCGAGGACATAATAACAGAGCGTGCAGAGTTAATGACGTGCCGTTTTGCATTAACGCGTCAGCCCTCGCGAAAAAACTGTTACAAGGTGCAAGAGTGAAAAGGAGTCCGGCTGAGGGGACTGCATGGGGTAAGCAGGCCTACTGCCCAGATGGAAGAGGGGTTACCTGATAAGTGGGTTAGTATTGCTGTCAAGACATGCTCAGCAAGATGATAGGCTTCAGCCACCCATTCGTCAATGGCTTCTACCTCTTTGGAATAAGTGCTGTCGAATGCACGGTCGCTTTGGGAAATTGGAGGACTAGAAACTGAGGTAAAGGAGGACTGCTGTAGAGATGTAGTGTCGGGTTCAGCTTGGTCTTGGTCTGATCCCTTTGACTGAAGGTTCACCGTCTCCACCTCCTCCTCCTCCTCTTCTTGACTGCTGCCGAGCTCTTTGAGAGCGCTGATGGTGAGCTGTTCTTGTTCAAGATCCATGACCATGGTTGGAGGGGACTGGGAAGGAGGCGCATTAGTTTTGCAAGGCTCGTTGTTTGGGGGAACGTCTTGGTGCGCATTGTCCAGTTCTTCATCCTGCCTTGATTTCAGGCACTCTCGCATGAACTCCACAAAACTATCCAAAGGTTCAGAAACTGAACCGTCGTTCTCAATTACTTCTGAGTTGCTTGTCGTGTCGGAAGCCTGGTGACCTGCTTTACTGTCCAACTGGATGTTTGAAACAGGTTCGTGCAATGGAAGGGTGTCGGCCTTTGTCAAGTCATCTGTGAAAATATCAGTGGTGATTTTCTTGTTGAGATCTTGCTCGTTGTTGCCGCTTAGCGTCTCACTTTGGAAACAGGAATAGGGATCTTGGGGATATTCCCTTTTAGATGGCTCACTAACTGGCTTGGGTAAGGTTTCATCATCCTTCAGTGAAGCCAGGTCACGCAGACTTTGATTGTCCTGTGGAAGATCATTCTGAGCAGTGCTTGGATTCAGTGATTCAATGAGGATTTGAGAAGGATCAGACAGAAACCGTTCCTTAGCATTATTTAGCCCTTTAATATCAATGTCATCCAAGGGAGAGACTGCATCGTAGTCATAATCAAATGATTGTCTGTCATAGATGTCATCCTGCATGAAGCTGGTTTTAGACAGAGAAACTGTATCCATATAAGCCTCTTTTGCAACCGTATTGGACTTTTCATCCAGTTTGGATTGGGTGGCAGGAGCCGATTCCTTAGACGCAAGATCAGTCGAGCAAGGCTTGACCAGGATATCCTGTGGTTCATCTGCCCACTCATCGTCATTGTCTGGGAAATCCACTTCTTCATTTTTGCCTATGAAAGGGTAAGGTTCATCGTTTACTTTATTTTCAGTAGCCTGCGTCATGTCAGATTCTGCTTGTACCGATCCAGACTCTGTTAAGACAGCTGGGTTAGGAAGGGGCGGAGACTTGGATTCTGATTCTTGATTGACCGTTTCAAGAACAGATTCGATCGGTTTGTGCTTGGGAGAGTATTCGGTGTCAGAGTCCACAGGCGAGGACGGAGGAGAGTAGCCCTCTATGAATTCAGTTTCTAACGGGCGCATTCTGGGAGGTTCGGTTTCGCGGTCTTCTGGCTCTGGTTGGGAGGTTTTCGTGGCGTCTCCTGTTGGGCCTCTTATGACCTCATAATCATCATCTTCCTCGCCCTCAGGCTCCATTTCCATCTCCTCTTCACTGTAATTCGGCTCGTCTGTCTCAATAACGTTGATTGTCGGAACCTGCATTAGCTTCCTCTCAGACCTTGGTGGAGGGGTGTCCTTTTCTGCAGCGGGAACATCGGGAGCCGCATAGGGGGAGGTTATGGTGGCATCATTTGAAACTGGCACTTCAAAAGATGTGGCGTGGGCAGACGCAGGGGCACCAACACCGTCTTCTATGACGGTATCATCCGAGTCCCCTGAGCTGTCTGCTTCGCTTGCCTCTGGGGGCTCCAGATCTCCAATCCAAGTGGGCTTCTTCTCATCTGAAACATTCGGTTTTTTGTCAGTGTTAGCTGGAGGGGAATGAGGAGGAGACGGAGAGCCGAAACCTGCAGGAGGAGCAGGTGAAGATGCAACCACTGAATCGGGATTTGGCTGAACCTGGATCCCGGATTTGTCCTGCTGATCCCACACGTAGGCTGTTGGCAAGAAGCTCAAGTCAAACTCCTCCTCGACACTCGGTTGCTTCTGGGCATCGCTGAACTCGTCTTTCAGCTTTGGAGCTTCTGTAGGAGAATCCATGAAAGCATCGGGCACACCGGCAAAGGCCGCAGGGGCTTCGTGCACAACTGCATCCGTCTCTTTCTCCTTTGACGCGACAACGTTGGTGCTTTTAATTAAACCTACTGTGTCAAAGTCCGGCACAGGGGGTAAATGAGCCTTCATCCACTCCGCCGTTTCTTCAAACTCGCTTACATGTCTCAAATCTCCAAGTACTTCAAAAGGGGACTCTGGTGACTCCTGATCAATAGACCCTCCCTTTTTCTGGACAGTTGACGTAGTTCTCTCAGTGAGACATTTTGGGGTCTCGGTGGGAGATTTGGGAGTCTCAGAGGGAGATTTGGGAGTCTCAAAGGGAGATTTGGGAGTCTCAAAGGGAGATTTGGGAGTCTCAGTGGGAGATTTGGGAGTGTCCGTTGGACATTTTGAGGTCTCAGTGGGAGACTTCTCGTGGTGGCGGTCCCTGAAGTGAGAGAAACCTCCGTCACTTCTAAAATCAGGCTCCTTCTTTTTCGCAGCCAGAGCCTCCAGCGCCTTTATGCGCTCAGAAACCGGAGACGTCTTTATCGGCGAATCCGGCTGTCCATCTGGCGACCCCGCTTCGCTCCCAAAATTACCAGGGGAGAATGAACCGGGCTGAGAAGGAAAGCGAAGGGATGTCGCTACGCCTTCGCAGGGCTTGTCGGAGCCCAGGACCACTCTTTTGTCTGCATCACGGTGCAGGAAGAACAACAGCGAAGAGGAAAAAAGAAGGGAATGTCAAAAAGAAACACACACTAAACTACCATGCACTTCTAGTGTAATTCAGCGAGGCCTTACTGTAGCAGCCCAAGCATTCATGCATTGCATCATGGAAATGTTGGCGGATTCATATAATGGATGGGGTCTTCAGTTTTTGCATGCTGCTCTTAACTACTTCACATCAAGTACCACTTAGAGTGGCGACTTAAATAAATAAAGGTGATCGAATGAGCAGCTGAATAAATAAAATAAAAAGCTAACCGATGCTTCTTATGGTGATTATGTACATTAGATGCAGTTTGTATAGCAGGTGTATATGTCCTGTTATACACCGCTTCTTTTTGATAGTGATAGTGACTTGTTTGTGAATAAAAAACAACATTTTCTCAAGGAAACCTGAAAGTGTGTTTCATGATGGTAACTATACACACAAAGCTACCGCCAAGTCAACACAAACATTCAACGATATCCTCTTAACTTTTAGTCCACCCTCAAAATCTTTGGCAGAATACAACTGCTACTTGTTTAAAGTATAATATTTAACTAGGTAAATGGCGTTTCCACTGTATTTACTATTGTACAAATACTTAAACAGAACAAAATGACAAGATATGGAAGGAATCTCCAAAACAAACATGAAGTGTCCTCAGGATATAAACTGTCTGTGCTTACTCCACAAGTCCTTGTTTGTTTGATTTTTGTTTCACAAATATCTAAATTAAGTTTTTTTAAAATGTTGTAACGTCACAATGACTTTTTTCCCTCCAAGAAATCTATCCACTAAATCCTTGAACCCAGGTGAATGTGTACCAAACGTCAAGAACATTTTTTAAATATTGTGTTCACGAGCTGAGTTACGGATACAAATGTGTTTAAATGTTCAGTTTCTTCTCGAGTCTCAAGTGAATGTTTGTGCCAAATCTGAAAAGGTTCGTCAACACGTACTTATTTGGAACCTCTTAAGTATAGTTGGGTTAAATTTTAGCCCTTGATGCTAACCTTTCACATGACAATATATAGAATAAACATGAAAAATAAGCAAGAGATCTAAGATCCGATCATTTTTAAAAAGGCCCGGATCGGCCCAGATACTGACTGGGACACCCCTACTATATCCAAAAAAAATCCCCTATATTCAAAAGGCAAACAAGCCTTTTGACTTAACTGATTGAATTAATAGTAAAGTAGACCTTCACACTAACAACCATCCAGTTAAACAAAAGATTGTCTTCTCTCTTAAAGCAGTAACTACCAGAAACCTTGACAAGTTCATGACTTATTAGGCAAGATCTGCCTACTCCCTAAAAAAAGACTTCAACAATGTTGAATTGTTCGTTGCCAACAGCTACATAATTTGCATTTTGCTAACTGCCTCTCATAACATTGCGCCAATTATGCAATATTCCAACACAAAATGACCACAAGCATGCCAAGAGTTAGATAATACTGCTGCCCTTGTGCAGTTAATCAGGTCATTCATCAGAAACATTCCAACTTCCTCGGCCACACAGCTGAGGAGACTTTTTACAGTCGCCACACCTTCCCTGACAACGTAGCCCTGAGCAACTCTGGAGGAAACAACCTCCAAAGACGTTCTAAGCAACTGCTCCGACAATCACATGTTCTCCTCGAGCACCAAGTCATTTTCAGACCCCCGCAATTTCAAGCTTTAACTTCAGAGAACCAGGAGCTTTTATCTGGAAGTAAAAACCTAACACCTCCACGAAATAATCACCATTTATTCGACATGCACTTTTAAAAAAAGGGATTTTGATATCGATTCGTTTTATCTAGTCCAGATTGTTCCAGCTTCAAATGAACCTTCAATCGTTAGTGGTGGTGTCGGTATGACGCCATAACCCCCACCCCTCCCTGTGCACAGATACAGACTTTTCCACTGATGCCCGACTGACTGGTCCACTTTGTCTTGGACAGGACCGCCACCTCCCCTGCGCCACAATACAATGCCTTGTTCAAACTAGGCCACATGAATGGACTTTCCATCTAGCCCCGGCGTTGTAGTCCCTTTTGGCTCTGCGCTTGTAAACAAATTCCATAACAACTAATGCTGTGTGAATAGATAGAAAGATCTGTTGATGTTCGACAGACTTTATTAGACCGTACGCTGCTTCCATTAGGACTATAATATATTCCCATGTGGCGTTATGAACAGGACTCAAGATTAAGGCGTCAACAGCTTTTCACATTAACAGGACAGTGGTCATCAGCCTAATTAGGCCTCACTGGGCTTCAATGCCTGATTTATGTAACCTACAGTAAGTAGGGGTTGAGTGGAGCTTCATGTATGGCCTGGGTAAAATAAATAAACTATTAGAAACTTAATAATACTCAAAGCCCATTCAACTGCACCATTTATTAGTCATGTGATTTTGGTTCCTCTTCTTCTACTCGGATTTTTGGCATCTTGTCAAGCACCGCTAAAACAGAAGAGGGATTTTTACACTACAGGGACGTGGTTTCCGTTTGTGACGAAGCTAAAATAAATAACTACAAAAGATCAGGGTTGGCTGAAGCCCGGTAACGATCTGATCCAATCCGATCATCTAAAAAAAACAACACCCCTACCAATTTCACCAAGGCGCTCTCAAGCCAATTTTGAGCTCTACCCCAAACCTTAACCCTTTTAACAAACATCACTTTCACAGTATTCACATACAAGTACAAAAATCCAACTTTGCTAAAAATGTCAGATTCTTAGCAAAAGAAATAAAAAAAAAGGAAAAACTGCTGACAAATAAAACCTATCTTAAAAGCTTAAGCAATGACGTGAGACATGCACAAAGCTTGATAATAAGCAGATATTTGGGTAGGGGGTGAGCGAGCAGCTATAGGCCGCTGGGTGGTTGATGATATCTCCAGTGCCACTCATCCTCCGGGTACCCAGTTGTTATTAGGGCTCGAGAGGAGGGGTTTTCGGATACTAGGGCAGCAGGAAGGTACAATCATTCCCCTGGGACGCCAGCGTGATCCGTTTTTAGGTTTCAGCTCTTGTGCTCACAATGTGAACTTGAACTCCTCTGCTTTCTTAAAATAAGGCAGCAATCTTGGGATTATATTGAACCTACACTGAGCGACGCTGACCTAAATAACGCTCATTAGCAGACGTTAAAAGACTGAACTGGACCGGACTTGCTCGGAGCTCCGGAGGTAAAGGTTTAATGCGTGTCGGTTCAGCCGCCGACTCCTGGCGAATCGGGTTTGATCGCGTCAGTTTTGCTGGTGAAGGTTTTGCGGATGCACTTCCTGCTGCCCGAACAATAAAATCGACAAAACCTGTCAAAGGGGGTCAAGATGGCTGCTTAGACCGTGAGCTAGGTAGGTTGCATACGAGATTGGGGGGTCGTGAAGACAATTAGCAATACCATATGTTATTGAAATCTGGAGCTTGGTTAACTTACAATTAGAGCAGCGACTGAGGGTTGGCGTTGTTAAACAGATGGTTCAACATGACAAGGGTCTAGGCTAAGGCTGGAATTCCTTTTACTACTACGGTCTCTTTACGTCTTTTCTGGACGTTCACAAGCAGGAGAAGGAGAGGAGGGGCACTAGAAAGGATGATGTAGAGCAGCACAGCAGCAGGCCAGCGAGAGACCAGAGGACAGAGGGGACAGAGGGGACAGAGCAGGCGAGCAGCGTAAGAGAACCATACACTTGCCTTGAGGAGACTGAATGAGAGATACAGGCGAAGAGGAAAGAAAGGAATCTGGAAAAATAAAAAGGACAGAAGAATGATCATCGTAGAAGAAAAAAGAAAAGAGTAGAAGAAGTCCTATCCACTGCACCCTCTGAAATGAAGGCATTCAAATCAAGAGAGAGAACAAGAGTTAACTTATCCGGCCTTAACAACTCTGTATGCTATACTTTGACTACTTCAAATAGAGACCATAAAATAATGTCATAAATTACCCCATGCATATCTCTTATCGTTTGCTTCAGCAGCCCTATAACAACTTTAACACATGCACTTATATTTTGCTACACAAGCAACACAGTTGACTATAAAAGCACTTGACACTTTTTAGTTGCTTCACCCAACGGACTACGATGGAAACATCACATGTTCCTCGCCAAGAAACCAGCCACAAGACGGCGAGATATATATATATATATATATATCGGCTTTACCCTCGCTCACAACTGCCAAAAAGGTCCGAGGGTGCTAGACACCTCTTCCAACGGCCTCGTCCACGTACTTAAAACCCCATTTTATGTGACTTTTTTTTTTAAGTTTGCACATAAAATTCTAAATGTGACAGAAAGTGAAAAATTGCAAAAAAAACAAAAAGCAATAAAGGAGGATTTATGCGTCCGTTGGATGCGTCGCAGTCCAGCAGGAGCGAATAAATCACAACATACGTACATAAAAGCGGCGGGCCATCGACGGCATGAAAACTGGTGGCAAGCAAAGACTGAAATCTTGACTTGGAGACGGCAACCTTCCTCAAAATAAATTAAAAAAAACAATCACAAACATCTATTTAGACTTGTTTTCAATGATACTAATAAAGAATTAAGTCAGTACCTGAATCAAACGGACACAGATGCTACGTGTGATGATGTATTGTAGCATACAATAAGCATTGGCG